>JAOVVB010012272.1:0-16666 GCA_028570985.1 Heterobranchus longifilis | reverse complement strand
CAGCCACAAGTGACTTGATTGGTTCCTTAGACATATGATGTCATAAAACCTGTCTATCTGAATCCTGATTTTAATTTTTTTTTTTCACTCATGCTATGTTATGAACAAATAAAAAATGCCATATATATAGATAGACATGTTAACATGGTTAAAAACTTGATTTTCACAAGAGTGGCTCTTCAAGATTTTCTCTCTGTTCATCCTCTGTTTCATAAAGAACTCTATCCTTACCTCCAGTTAACTGCTTTTCAGTTCACATTATTAAAAGTACGTATTTTGCATATTTATCAGGTTTCTTGGAAGATGCAATAGTCAGCTGGCTTCAGTACTAATATCATCAACCTGAATCCAGTGATGAAATCCAAAATTAAGTGTTGTAGTACAATAGGAATATATTAATTAATTGTTAGCCTCAGTTTATTGAATCAATGCTTGAAAAGGGAATATTCTTAAATTATCTTCTGAACAGTGGGGGAGAAATCTTGTCTTATGATGATCTTAGAGTAATGTATGGTAATGTTTGTGACCTCTTTATATATAATCAACTCTGCAGCTATACCACAGACTTGGAAAAGGAAATTATCATTATGTACAAAATAAATGTATGCTGTCTGTATATTAGGGATACAAGATGGATGAATAAGAGAAAAATAAACAAGAAAATGTATAATTTATACATGCATCTCAATAACATATCTGCTGCACTGGTAGCTATTCAGTCAAAATGGGAAGATTTGTTAGACAAATGTATCCCACGGCGGAAAGTTTTTACATGCATTTACACAACTACCTTTGATGTCTCCATCAGAATCTTACAACTGAAACTCATTTACATTTACAACTTTTTAAATCTGGTGTTATGTTAATTAACATGTGTGTATGTATCCCCTGTCCTTGTGTTATAATTAAAAAATAAATACAAAATAAAAAGATTTTCTCTATGAATTATGAGATGATGTTATAAATTAGAGCTTTAATTATTATTTTCATTGTCCATCAATAGGACGGTCATTTTCTCAATTAATCACTTGGTCTATTAAGCGTTGGAAAATAGTGAAAAAATATCCATTGTAATTTCCTGACATCTTGAAATGTCAAGATGATTAGTTTACTATATATATAAAAAAGCAGAAAATCATCACAGCGGAGAAGCTGCCACCAGAGAATGGTTGACTTTTCTGAATGAATCAATTATCAAAATAGTCTGTTTATCAACTAATCATTGAAGTTCTATTATGAGATATTGCTTTACATAAACTACCCAACTGTGTATAAATTAGTTCAATGTAGCTGCAACATTAAAACTCTGCATCAGTGATAATAAACTAATGATATACAAAATATAATGGCATTGAGAGGCTATCTGTCTCCATGATGAGTACTTTTATTTTGATACTTTAAGTGCATTTATCTGATAATCAGTATGTACGTTTACTTAAGTAACATTTCAAATGCAGGACTTACTAAAGTAAAGGATGTTAATATTTCTCCCACTGGCCATTACTGAACATAACAGTTTTAACAACTGTAATGCTAATATACATAACCTTCCTTGGAGCAGATGGTAAATATATACATGAAGGTTAGATGTCTTTAAATACTGTATGGGCACTTACAGGGTTTTACAGAAACATCTTGAGATTGGTAATAACTACAGATATCTGCTAATGTGTTCTCCTTTCACACCAGTAATCATTTTGTAACATTTTACACATTTTTAAAAATCCAGAGCGTCACTTTTTCAAATTCATTTTCAAATCCAATGAACCATTTAATTAACACCAGAGAGAAGAAAAAAAAAACACCTGCCTTCACGAGCACATGTTCAACCCTCCAAAAAATATCTGGGGAGAAAATGTCATTTAAACAAGACATGATAGATTGCACTTCTAAAAATAACACATGTAAAAATAAATGGTGCAAACAGATGTACTGTAACAGAATATAGTATGTTTTTGGTTCAAATTCAAAAGTAATGACCTTCAGTGACTCAAACTATCCGCTTTACACGGAGAAAAGTGTCGTATAACGAGAATAAATGAGACATGTATTTGTCACATCACAATTCAATACTCTCCTGGACATTTGACATGCAAATAGATACAGTTACTATGTTAATGGAATGAATGGATTTTTCTGTCACACAACCCACCCGGCTCAATGACACTTTAATTAACTAATATTTTCTGAACGTGTAGCTACTGTATGAACAAGCTCTCTGTTACATTTATGCCGCAATTACAGTATATTCCAGCAAAAAAAGGAAGAAAATGCATTTCATGGAAACCTGCTTCAACATATTTTGACATTGCCTTAATGTGATCCATTTCTGCCTCTGACTGCATTCATTGAAACGGAGATTTAAAAAATAAACAGGGGCCAGTGGACAACGCATGTATGTGTTTAAGACTCTATTTTGCCTCTCGCCGTCTGTTTGTGAGACGTCCAATCTATTTGTCTGAACACATTCTTGGAGAGATGTCAGAACGGTATTGACAGAGACCAATCGGGAGGCGAGTGCACATATTGTTCACTCTGCACACATCCTGCTCATTCAATTCTGGGAAATTGCTCTGCCTCAAAAAAGGTTGTCATTATTTTGTCAGTCAGCGTCCCAGGTGACATTTACAGCAAATAACCTCACCGGCTAAGAGAAACACCACGGAGGAAATATGAAGTCGTGAAAATGTGTCGGAGGAACCAACGTATTGTCTGTAATGTCATGAATGCAATATAATTAAAACATCTATGTATCTGTATATAAAAGATTTCACTTGAGTCAAGAGAATGACTTAACTGAGCGATGCATTCTCATAAAGCGTTCGTATAATATCATACGAACATGTGTCCTGTTTTAAAAACATGTCCCGGTCGCGTGATAGACACGTCGTTAACGGCGCGATTAACGTTGTGAAACTGGAAGAATTTGGTCGGTTTAGACAACAACACCACTTGCTTAGGTTTAGGCAACAAAAAGACTTGGTATGGTTAGTTAAAAAAAAGCACTGGGATTGCAATAAAAACGCATTAAAATTCCTACTTCCGATTTAAATACACGTCCCGGTCACGTGATAGACACGTCATTAACATTCCGATTAACGTTGTGAAACTGGACTAATTCTGTAGGTTTAAGCAACAAAATGACTTGTTATGGTTGTAAATAACCACAGGGATTGGCATTAAAAATCCATGTTTCATTACATACATACGTTCCGTTACATGATACACACGGACTCAAACTCCGGTCTCTAAATGCTGTATGTAGGAATCACAGTGCATTACTTTTCATAGTCATTGCTACAAACACTGAGACCAGCCTGAACTGAGGCACGTGTAAACTTTAAATGAACATTAAAATTGTCTCAGTGGAGAATAAAATGTTTTTCTTTTACTTGGCTTAGTTCTCTGTGAAGATTTTAGTCATTTGATATCCATTTCCTCTTTTCCCACGAACCACATGTTTTCATGGCATTGCTGTGGTGAGAAAAAAAAAAAAAAAAAGCCAGCAGACGGAAGGATGTTCTCACGGCCATGTGATTATTTTTGTCCTATGTGGCAAGTTTTACAGCTGCTATTAACTTTGCACAGATGACGTCTTTCGTAAAAAAAAAACAACCCACATATTCCTTTTGAGTGTTGCACTCATGTACTGTACCTGCCAAAATGACAGATGGCTGCATTACCGATCAAGCCAATTCAAGAAAATGCAGCCTTGAATTTGATGCAGGATGGTGGTGAAGGGTAGAAGAGCCTGCCTGACTACTTCTTCTTCTGTTATCTACATGCACACATGCGTCTTTTATAAGGTTATATTTTGAAGAAAAGGATATTTATACAGTTTGTATCCTCAGCTCCTAGATGTGAATATAAACATGAATTAAAATATTGTGAATAGTATCACAGAAGGTGAACTCACACAGATGAGATAGATTGTGCTGCTGAAAATGCCTCACATCCCACTTAATATTGACATTGGCGGATTTCTAGCTGAGATAATGAGTTTCTCCGAGCTATTACAAACTGAATACTGCACTCACAACTCTTAAAACTGAATACATCATATGAGAATATTAATGGGAATTGGAGACGGTGACCCCAGCTGAAGAGCAACCACATAGTCCAGGCTAACAGGCAGCGATGTTACAGGCCTCATTCATCAAAGTTACAGGGTTCCTACACATTTTCCATTTCAAAATTCCAGACTTTTCCAGACTCAAATTTCCAGACTTCTTGATAGATTATGTAGAAAACTACAGTGCTTTTATCATGCATATGGTTTATAATTACCACCTCCCCCATGTTGGAGATTTTGAAGGATTTTGCACAAAGTTTACATCTAGTTTTCTTTACCCATTTGGAATCCTTTCAACCAGACTTTATATTGTAAAACTAGCCCTTGGAAAACTCACATTTACCATTGTGTCGTCTGTTGAGTCCACAATCTCTGCCCTAAGAGGAATTAAACTAACCCCTGCTGCCTATACCCCCTATGCATTTCACTTAACATATTAAATAAATAATATTATATTATTGTTACCACATATATTTTTTTCTATTTTATAAATAAGAACCGAAAATTAGTTGAAAAAAGTTAAATAATTACATTTTCACGGCGTCCATGTAGGGCTGTCACAATAAGTGCAATATTGGAAGCCAATGGGGATGAAAAACAAAAAAGATTTAGAAACAAAATCAATAAATTCATAATAAAAACAACAGTTAAGAGTGTAATTCAAGTGAAATTCTGAATTTTATATTAAAAGAAAACACTGGCTCAACTTAACCATGTTGTTTTTTAATCTATCCTACTCAAAAATGTAAAATGCAAAATTGTTATCTTAGAATTTTTTTTGTATTAGTATAGAATTTCACTGAAGTCAGAATAAATAACATTTCAGTTCCAGATTGTATGAAGAGTTTATTATAAAACACATTGTGTCCAACTAGTTCCTTTTAACTATGAACAACTTTTTTTTTAATCATTGTCTGTGCACAAAATAAAAATATCCATAATCCACATTCTTTCAAATTACAGAGGCGGTTTGAGCCATGAACATGATATGCTGATATCTTTTCTTTTTCCCATACTTATCCAGACCTGGAAATTACTAAAATCAAATTACATACTTTTCCATGCTGTGTAGAAACCCTGAAGTTAATACTTGAGTCTCCTTTTTGGGCCAAGTCTCTCCTGTGAGTCCTCCGCATGTCACTGCAGAGCAGCTTTGCCGATTTAAGTCATTTCAGAAGCACATTCTTGAGTTGGATGAGGGATAATACGTCTGCTCTATTGCATGCCCTCATACAGTATAATACTCAATTCGGACTGCAAATTAAATAAATCAAGATGCCTTTTTTTTCTTGTTTTATAGAACACACAAAATATATCTAAAACCCTCCTGCAATGAGACACTAAACAGAACATTTTGTAAATGTAGATTATTCAAATTAACCCTAATGTTCTTTTTATGGCCCTCTCAAACAGCTCACAAACAACTCAACATTGTTTTATCACTACATTAATCATTACTGACTTTTCCTAATTTATGAGAATTGTTTCTAAACATGATTTTGAATGGTTACAGAAGACTGCTACATACAATGACACATTACTTCTATTTGGGGTCTCACAGACCCAAAAACATGGTTAAATACAATGTTTTTTCACATGTTTTGTATCTGTGTTGACAGTAGTTTCTATGCAGCACTTCTCCTCCCAAATCTCAGATTAATATTTGAAATGTTCTTACTGGAGTTTTCTATCAGTTTGTTCTTAAGAGGTCTAACAGCAAGTGATCCCAAACAGGTAACGTCACGATGTAGATAACATTCTGCACTTCGTCAGTGACTGACTTTTTGGAAAACAAAAGCAATACACACGTGTTCATGCATAGTACATATAGAACATGAGATATTTCCTTATTTGGTGTCAAAACAATTAATTTTTGTATTTTGTCAACTTCATCAAATGTTACCACTTTAATACTGATTCACACACGAAGGTCAGAAAATATGTATTTTCAGAAAAATGGTTGACTTTGCAATTATTGTTACTATTTTTACAGCAGTGGGATCTGTGAGACCCCAAATGATGAGGAAGTAAAGGCAATGTCAGAAATTATAAATACACTTTTTTTTACTTTCTAATTGTCCAGCATCATTTTATTCACTTTTTGATGCTTTATTATAATTGAAACATTTTTTTTTTTAACAGAGGTGTGTGTAAAAAGTCTCCCTTTTGAAAATAAATAAATAAAATATATATTTTTGGTGCAGTAGATGAGCAGGTGTGAACGGTATGTTGGCCGTCAATTATCCGTGGAAACGGTGTATGGCCGCAGCCCTGCTTGTAACTGATAGTAGGTGTGGTTTGGGATGTATGTCCTTGTTGATATTACTATGTTGATTGTTTTGTGTCGTTGAATTGGTTAATTTATTGTCATCATTATCATTAATTTCCATGTTTTGTGCCAGAGGACCTGCTTGAAAATGAGATGGTGCATCTAAATGGGTTTTCCTCTAATTACATTTAGAAACCAATTAGAAGAATAGCCCAAAACATACAAAAGTATATTATATTGCATAAGAACAGAATTATGTTCATAAAACTGGAACCATTCACCAGATTAATTTAGTATACATTTGAGAGTAGGGCTTCAGAGTAAATATGGTTTACAGCAGAGAATCAGAAAAATGGGACAACTAATTCAGCCCTTCAATTACCACAGCGTACTACATCTTCATCCACAAGTAAACAAGCTTCACAATTTTCATAAGCCTGTGCAGAGAGGTTGTTTAAGAAGAGCTGGACCTCCCAGCAATCATGAAAAATAAGGCAGTAAAAATAGTTCAAAGAGCCATAACAGCGGTTCTCAGAAAATCCCTTTCATCATTTATCTGCTGAACCTCTCCATCAGCAGAAAGTGCTTCGGCGGCACTGTACCATCATCACAAACAAAGACAGATTTAACCTAAAAAAAAAAAAAGAAAAAACAACCTTGGTGGAGTTACAAACTCACTTGCTAGGAACGGTAATGACAATTCTGCAAAGCTCACCCGCGATACATGTTGATTAAGTGCTGTCATTGGTAACAACCGTATGTGATCAGCTGTGTTCGACGCCTTAAGCGTTTCATGTTGTCAACACCTGAAGCGATGGATTAGTAAAAGCCTAAAGTGGGGGTTGTCTGAGAATGCCCGCGTGACATATTGTTAAATGTCTGCCAGCTATTGAGCTTGCGGGGTATCATCTGTATCACGGCTGAAATTGATGAATGATGCAGCTTGAAAGGACTTGTTTAGAGTTCAGTGAGACAAGCTGTCCCAAATAGATTCAGAAGATCACATGTCAACAGGATACAGAGATATTCTTACTGAACCAAGGTTGTAGCCTATGTGTCAGAGAAATTTTATCCAGCTTCCTGGTGGAGTTCATTTTTCTCCCTCATGCGTCCGCCCTGCACCCCCTAGGACCAGGGAATTTATGAGACTGGATGACATATCAGGACAAAAGTTACAGTGGTATTTTATACTGCAAACACAGGCTAGACAAAGGCTTTGTCTGTGTGTGTGTGTGTGTGTGTGTGTGTGTGTGTGTGCATGTGAGCGTGCGTGCATGCGTGTGTGTGTGTGTGTGTGTGTGTGTGTGTGTGTGTGTGTGTGTTTAAGGTATACACGACAGGGCAGAACTGCGAGCAAATCCAGCCACAATGTGAAGCTAATTAACAAAAAAGAAAGAAAAGGTGGTCGACTGCTGCTGGGAGTGTAAACGCGTACACAGACAGAGTGAGAAGAAAATAGAAATTCCTCCTACAGTGTGACACAATGCAAAAAATAAAATAAAAAATGGTGTTTCGCTGTGACACAGCACCATCCTGACTCAGGGCTCTGACTTTGCATCCATACATGTCAGTGATATTTTCTACATCTCTCATATACTATACATTGAAGTACTATTCATTTTTCTATCTTTTTTCTTCATTTCTCTTATAGTAATACTAATTGCACATACATGCAACACACTGGACACTGTGTACTGATTTATGAAGTTATTGCAATACAAGTATTATATATTATACATTGTATATTTTAAACGTGGACATAGAGTGTTTTAAATGTATTGAGCTACAATAATTTCATTGCATAGATTCTTGGTACCAATGAAAATTAAACTTGAAATTAAACTTGAAAAGCGCATGTGTGTTTTGTTTTTTTAACTTGGGATCTCATAAATCACATCAATACTGTTCAGATTTAATGTAACTGATTCGGTTTTTATTGTGCAGGCTGCATATTTCCATAAATCATATGGGTGATACTGAAAACACTATCTGGTACAATAATCTGTCTGCATATTGTACTGTGTTACAAACCACGTAATAAATTGTTTATATAATACACTATAATGTAATTGTAAGCAGCTATAAAGACGTTTAAGTGTTCAGAGATGTTCCGTATTTGGCAACAATTTCTCCCATGAAGACATACTATATATTATTACAACTGTGTGTTATATTGTCACTCATCATCTGTTTATTCAGCCGCCATCATGTATGGGTGTCCACAGGAGGAGTTATAATTATAAACACATTCATAATCATCTGATTACAGCTCCAATATAGTGTGTTACACACATTTATTTAATCTTCATATCCTCTTATAAATATATTATTGTTATTATTATTATTATTATTATTATTATTATTAAGGCTGGGCAATATGGCCAACATCTTCTATCCTGTTATCATGAGTATAGGCTACATCATGATATAGCATATTTTCTGTTAATTTAATAAATAGTCTATTTGTTGTATACTCCTGTGTGAAATAAATACTTGACAAATGAAAAGCACTGAGTATTTTCCCATTTAATTAAGAACTTTAGTGCAAAAAGTGAATTATATAGAAAAAAAAATACATGTTATGTTTACATGCATGCACACAAATGCGTATCAGACTTTCTGAGAAATTTGAGTTAGTATATGTGGTTATTATTATTATTATTATTATTATTATTATTATTATTATTAGACACATACAGTATATAACTGAATCTGGTGGTAGATTAGCCTTTACTGCTGACTTTTTGACAACCTGGCAACCCAAAAGCTGTTCCTATATTAATGCGTTATTGCCAATTGTCCAACAATTGATAAAACCTATAAGCCTAATATTAGTGTTTCTAGTATTTCTTGTGGTCTTTGATATTCTGTAGTCCAATAAAACACCACAAACTACAACATCAAAACAGAACCTCGAGTTGAATCAACACAAAAAAAAACTACAAAGTAGTTAGTCTCATCAAACAGTGGAGATCTGAAGTATTCATTGAAAAACTGATCTAAATCAGTATGCAACTAATATCAAACTGCAGGTAACCATAGCAACAATACAGTTCTTATATGTTATTAGCTAACTTACTGGGTAAACTTCATATGTATACTATGGTGCAGTATAATAAGCATGGTATGCAGGGTGTTTCAATATAAAGAAAATAAGCAGAAGAAAATACTTCAGGTCTTCACCAGACAGATATTATACGGCTGTTTTTACACATCGTCCTTGATGTCACCGTAAAAAAAAAAAAAAAAAAAAGAAAAAAAGGGAAAAAAAGGCTGAATTCATCCCCGGTGATGTTGACTGAGCAAAGCAACACCTGAGACCTGGAGCAGTAAAAGGCTCTAAATCAAAAGATTCAACCGTTAGTGACAGTTCAAGTCTATTAAAACCAATATATGCCACTTAGTGTCGAAGTTACAGCCCATCTGTGTGGCATTCCTGTTGCCTGCATTAACTTGGCATATCATAAATCACATCAATACTGTTCAGACTTTTAACGTAAGTGACAAATTTAAGGGCTGACTCGATCTTTATTGTGCGGGCTGCATATCACCATGAATCATATGGGTGATACTGAAAACACTCAGGTACAAAAGTTTGTCTGCATAGTGTGTGAAAAGATACTTTGTATGTGTATCAATTATTAACACATACTGTATTATGTTATTCTCCTTTCATATTTATATATTTGCAGTAGGAAAAATAAATAAAATGTTTAACTTTGGTTAATTCCTAATGGGATGGTGGTGGTAACTAAGGGTCGTCTGATTAATGACGTTTTGAGATAATTGGTACCGGCCAATTAAAATGCAGAGTGTGCAGATCTACAAAAGGACCAAAAACAAAGAGATGCTGCTTGGTGGTCCTGTGCAATAACATTGTTTTTATTTATGTACATTTATATATTTCTCTGCTATCCGCTGAATAAGTGTTAAATACATGTTCATTTAAGATCAGCAATTTTGTGTCACATTTGTTTGTTGTTATTTTTGAAATTGTTGTATTTTATCAGATGCGACTGAAAAAAACAAAAAACAATATTGGCATTATAAATCGGCCATAAGCTGCCCTGCTCTATAAATGTCACTATCGGCATCGGCCATTGAAAAACCCATATCAGTCGACCACTAGTGGTAACACAGGGGTTTCTACACTCAGGCTTATGGTTACATTAGTAGAAAAACATCAAATTGGCCAGTGAGGCTTGATTAAATGTCTGATTTAATGCATAATAGCAATGTTAGACAATCCAACCACTGTGGATGGTGAAACCTCAAAGTGACTGTGAGAAATGGTCAGTTTGGTCTTAATTCAGTCTTAAAATATAATATTTTTATTCATATAGCCTCAGGTTCTAGCCTTTTTATGTTTGAATCATCTTTGAGTGAGGTAATCTATCACCTCAAAGGCTGTCGCCTGCGTGACTTTTAATTTTTGTGACTCACACACAATGATTCTATTTTTTATATTTTATCAAGACATGTGTTTAGGAGAAAAACAAAACATTATTGCTATGATTTTTGTAATGCTTGTCCCTTTTTGTTAATCAAAAGCTAAATTCTGTCTGCAGCGCGACAAAACATGAACTGTATTAGTTTATGAATTTTCAGACTGTTGTGTGAATGACTGAAACATGCAGAATGCAGCTACATTATGATATGTATGAATGTCCAATTAAAACTGTGTTTAGGAGGCTAGTCATCTTTGCTCTGAAGTCAAATGAGTTTTACTGAACTGTATCAAATGACTGTAATTACCTTGACAACTATATATCATGTTACACATTTTAATTAGAGTTCCTTATTTAACCCAAGTAAATAACATTGGAGTTTTATGTGCTTGATTTAAAAAAGAAAAGAAAATCACCCAACTTGATCAGAAGGCATTCTTTACTGTTTCATGCCATGTGCACTTTATAAGTATATAAATGTGCAGCCTCATCCAGCTAAAAACACAACTTGGGCTACAGATAAAATAATACAACTAAAATTAAAATTACAGCTATAGCAAATCTGCAGACTGTTGGGCATTGGCATAAATCAGCACCTTTAATTATTAATTATAGTACATTTTGAGGACATGTTGCTGTTATTGTGGTTGACATTTGTAGTAATTCCTGCTGAAGCACCAAATGGGAATCATTTAAAAATACAGCGCAATTTGTGCATTCTGACTTTTAAAGACTCAATATACATATACAATATAATCAATAATGTTTTTGTCAAGTTTATCATGACACAAAGAAATGCAATTATCCTACTTCTGCTGCACTTTTTAATACTCTGAATGACTGATTTTATGCTATTGTTGTTCTTATGCATTTTATGTATTCGATTTACACTTTTATGTGATCTCTGCTGTACATTTTATGCATTATATCTTACTTTTATTATTATTGCTCTTAATGTTTTAACATGCTTTTAATGTTCATTTTCTCATTTTCTCTTTGCTGTAAAGCTCTTTGAACTGCAATTATTGTATTAAAGGTGCTACAGTTTATTATTATTATTATTATTATTACTTACTTATTATTATTACTTACTTATTATTCTTGATGGAGTGTGTGGTTCTAAGCTTCGAAAGGTCCCATATTCTGCTCATTCTCAGGTTCATACTTGTATTTTGGGTTTCTACTAGAACATGTTTACATGCTTTAATGTATAAAAACAAAAAAAAACAAAAAAAACATTATTTTATCATACTGTTCTGAATATACCTGTATTCACCCTCTGTCTAAAACACTGTTTTGTGTGCATTTCTCCATTTCTAGTGTTTTGATACTTTCACAGTATTTATATAGACCTGCTATATAATAAACAAAGACATGGAAATCTCACTTTTACAATATGGGACCTTTAAAAAAAAAAAAAAAAAATGTAACTTGTGTCTTACTCTCCCTTATCATGCATTTCAAATTCCACACACTGAATGATGTCAGAGAGGGAGATATGATTGAAGTATCCTGGTGGTAGAGGTGATTGGATATTGAGTCTGAAATGCAACGACAAGTGAGTGACATGTGCTGCACACACAGCAGGATGAGTTGAAAAACAACATCAACAATGCATGTGCGCTGGCAGTGACAACACTGTAAGCCCTCCATGTCTGACACACCATTTTATATCCCAGATTACACCATCGAGAGTTAATGACGCAGTGAATAAAGTGTTTTTATCATACAGCACGGTACAAATAATTGCTCTTCACATTACCCAAGAGCATGAAATTATGGTTTCGAAAAATATATAAGTTTTGGAATATGGCAAAGTTATAAGATTAAGGGCTTTGGACAGCATCATCTATTATCCAGAGAGAGAGGGAGTTAAGTGAACAGAAAAAAATAAGTGCTGTTTCAAGCTCGTCTGAGCCAAGCCCAAATTAACTACTAACAGTTTGACCTACTTCATACCCAGCGGGCCTGATTTTTTTTTTCATATTTGCTGATGAGGCCAAAGAAGAAAGTCGCATTAAGTGCAGGGAAGGAGGCTGGTCTTTGAAAAACAAATATTTGAAAAAAGTGAATAAACAGAGTTTGGCACAGCTGCATACACAAATAACCTCAAATGGCCCTTTGACCTCCGCCTAATTGGCTTCACCTGATTGGCCAACATCTTTCATTACATGCTATGCAACTGTATGTACTGTATGTGGTGAATTGGCCTTAGTATTCATGCTATTTATAGTCTGCACTGGCAGTTGTGTCATTGCAAACATTACCTGAAATAAAAAGACTTGACACAAACCTTGTCAGTTAGCCATAGTGAAGATAATCTATTTTTCATGGAATGGAAGCTGACGGGGATTTCGTTTTTATTACTGCCAGGCACCCAGTTTTAGTGTCAAATCTATGAAAAACTAATATAAACACAAATGTGCACACACACACCACAGAAAGTAAACAATGTTTAGGAAAAACAAACACCACTGCGGGCCCAGAGAGGAAATCGAGGCTCAGAACTAAATTCTTGGATGTGGCGGCGCTTTCCCCTCACGGCAGCCCAATCTGCTGGAACCCATCCCTATGGAGGATTTCTCATGAGCCATGTGATTTCAGAGGCGCGCACACACATATTCTATTACTGGGTGTGTATTCATCAGACCGTGGTGCCATTAGGACAAACAGGTTCTCTTTTTTTAGGCCATCAATAAAGGCAGACCTTGTTATGCACACCTCTCTGAAATGGCTTTTTAGTATTCACAATGTCTCACATTAAAGGATTTGTTTTTACTCATCACCAGTGTGACAGCGTTGCAGAAAAATAACTTGATTATGCTAACATGTTAAACTTGGTTCCTTGAAATTAGGTTGCAAAGCTGGTCTGATGAGTATTGCTTGATCTTTTTGGCATTTCGTGTGATATTTCACCAGAAAAAATAATTTTCCCTTCAGGACTCAAGCCACCACGTATTGCATTAACCCTGTTAACCCCAAAGCATCCAGGAATAGCAGTGCCACAGTGTGTATAATAGGATAGTTCTGTTTTAGCACCTGTCATACATCATGCTGCAGCTAATCTAAATAATACTGCACTGACAGAAAGAGTTTGAGCATGACTTACAGCATGTGTCACTTAGCAGCCACCTTGTTTAGCTGCTGTTCAAGACCTGCACAGATTGCCAGTTTTTTCATTGATTACATGTTTACATACACCATTTTATGTTTTGGTATTTTGCAAAATTAGACCACATATTAGCTTTATTGTTGTGTAAAATACAAACACTGATATATGTGCAAACATTGAGCGAGACAGGCTATTTCACTTTTGACAGTATGACTGGTTTGTGTTAATAAACACCTTCAGTCCCAGATATGCAATTATAGCCAAACCCCAAAGAGGACATCTCCACGGATACTGTGGCTTAGTTAGTGCTGTTGGGTATTTGATCCTAAGATGTCAATAAATAAATAACCTGTGGCAAAACAGTTTTGTCTAATCTGCTGATTAAAACATGAAATAGACAAATTGTCGATGATTTCTGATAAAGGGAGTTCAGCAATTAGCAGAAGGTAGGTTTTCATCTGATTTTTTTTTTCTTTTTAATTTTCCAAACAAGCCTGGTAAACTGGTAGCAAGCCTTTAAAAAGTTTGATATCCATTCCAACAACATTTTGAGACTAATAGCAGTCCTTCTATTTAATACTATTTATTATTCTAAGATGATACAATTTGAAATTGGCATCTCTTTATATTATATTTCCACTGGATAAGTGGCAATGATATTTGTGGGGCCAGCACATCAGTGGAGGCATCTTTAGTTTGACTAAATATTATTTTAATTAATTTGCAAATAAATTAGATTCATGAGATTATGAGAGGGTTGATTTTTCTTGGTATTGAAGCTACAGCAGTTCTAGTCTCTGCAGCTGCAGCTTAGATATATAGCCGTCGCAATAACGTTCTGACAGATGTGGAGGGATCAGACATGATCTCTGTGATCGATACATCAGGTCTAATGTTAAGCTCGGCTATGTCAAAGCCGGCATCAAAAATAAGACTTCATTGTGTCTCTGAAAAGTGAAAAGTAGATAATGAAAACAGGAGTTTTACAGAAGAAAGAACAGAAAAGTATGTGTTTATCTTTTCAGTGTTTGACAATGGCAAAAAAGTAAAGTATAGTTCTCTCAGTTCTCTCTACTATATGGTGAAAATGTAGAATTAAAGCGGTTTGATATAAAGAGATCTGGCATGGTTTCATTGAATAAATTTGTTATATTATTCAGGTGGTATTCATCGAGTACATTTATTCAAGCTCATTTCAGCACCAGGAGCTGTCCACAGTCTGCTGAAGAATGCAGCTCAGGCTCCGTTTGCCCGAATCTCTCCACAATGAAGGTATTGATTACCAAAAGATGATAAATTAAGACTACTTGGGCCTTATATTTACAGTGTACGAGTGCAGTGCCCATTCAAAAGCTGCCTGTTCGG
The DNA here is from genome assembly GCA_028570985.1 of Heterobranchus longifilis. NCBI lineage: Eukaryota > Metazoa > Chordata > Actinopteri > Siluriformes > Clariidae > Heterobranchus > Heterobranchus longifilis. The sequence continues at coordinate 1,400 of JAOVVB010012272.1, read as the reverse complement.
AACAGGCTGAATGTTTGAAAAAATATGCAACTCAACTTTACTTATTGTGTACTTCTACTTCAAAGGTAAACACTGTACTACTATATTTACCTGACAGAGAAAACCCTATACTGTTTATGTTGCAGATTCAGATTTTACATTACATACATATGATGCATTATTATTCCTTAAACTATCCAGCATTATATTAGAATTAAAAGCTCTACCTTGAACAGACGTTAAGTAAATGTAAGTACATTCTTTCACTCTTTCCTTTAAGTAAAAAAAAAATGAATGTAGGACTTACTGTGCAGTATTAATAGTTTTACTAATAATAGTTAATAGTTTTACTTCAGAAGAAACGTTTTACTGCCTAAGTAAGATTCCCAGTTAGAGAAAGGATGAAAAACCTGAATATTTGATTATTCAGATATTCGTTAGTTGTGGGATTCAGATATTTGCTGACTGTCTAGTTAACAGGAGTTGCTGCAAAGCAAATACAGTGACACATTATGTATTAGCAGAGGAAGCCATGGTAAGGAGTAGATACACAAGAAGGATTAAATCACAAAAGGTATGCAGACCTATCTAACTGATAAGACTGACTGATATGGGTGTCTGCATCATCGTTTCCAAAGTTCTCTGGATGCTGCCCGTACACACTACAACACAACCCTGGAGTTTCCAAACTAAGAAGGGCAGAGTAGCGCTTCCAAACTTCTTTGGTTTAGGGGCTCAGAAACGCCGGAGTACTGCGTACGTGAGGCATAAAAGTAGCAAATATGCGTTTTAAAACAAAAAGCATTTCAGACATCAGTCATTCTGATGGAGGGCATATTCACAGTCCACTGTTCTCTGACTTTTAGTTTAAGTACGAGAGACAACAAATCCAAAGCAAAATCTCAGAAAGCTCATATGTCTTTAATTGATCTTTGGGTCTGAGGCTTTTGACTCTGGCATCTCCTAGCCCTGGGCTAACCTAAACTTTGGCTCCAGAGTTAAACCAGGGCTTACATTAAACTGAAGGTTAAAGATGAGGAAAAATATAATCAACAGTGCTATAAAGTTGGCTTTAGTAAGCCCCAGGCTAAGATTTAAAGTTCAATATTCTGGGCCAACAAGGGTCTCAACTATCACCAGTTCAGAAATCCATATCTTTGGCTGCCCTATAGTTGAATGTTTCTACTATCAGACTTTTCTTTTATTAAATCAAATAATTATTAATCTCTCACACTGCACTGTAGCTTTTACTCTTGTATTTTATCTATCGCAGCTTTGTTTCTATTTTCCATTCTTTTCAATTATTTTTAACAGTTTTTAAATGTCCCTTTAATGTTTTATGTAAAGCGCTTTGAATTGCCTTGTTGCTGAAATGTGCTATATAAATAAACCTGTCCTTGCCTATTAAATACACTGTAGCT
>JAOVVB010012262.1:0-16666 GCA_028570985.1 Heterobranchus longifilis | reverse complement strand
GAAATAGTGGAAAAGCTCACTGACGTCAACAATAACAAACCTGGAACCTAGATCAATACTTTATCCAATTAGGGCTGCTAGCTCACTCACTGGATATTTATATTGGTTTTCAGTCACTCTCCTCATTAGGGACATATGTGTGGCCGATTTACCAAACGTCTAATTCATCTTCAAGAACTTTTGCAGAAAGTACCTGAAAAAATAACAACAGCAACTCACATCTTAAAGACAAAGTTCTTAAAGGCAAAGTCCCCAGCAAACACAAGCAGATACAGGAATCTGATACAGTGCAGCAACTCCACCTTGACAAACACGAAGCACACGTACATTTTTCTTTTCCCCAAATGGGAAATACAGTAGATAAGAAAGTCAATATTAAGTCCATCTCTGTGCATCTATTAGAGGTACTACAGGTTGGCAAAACTATCTTATTTACACATTCCATCTATTTTTGTCTTATTTATGTAACATGTATGAAGAAAACATTTAGAGAGAAAGTGTTTTAGGGCAGTAAGCTTAAGCTTAACCAACAACCGTGGCACTCAGCCAAAAAAAAACAACAACCCAGATTACTAATATGTGGCAAGTTTTGATCGAACAAGACATAACATGCGTTGTACTGCATATACAGCAGTTTTGGATTTGGTGGAGCAGCTGTTTACTCCTGCTACGTCTTTGAGCTAAGCAATACTACTCCTGAACAATCTCTGTATGGCAAAGAGAAATTAATCTTGATCCTCCCATCTGACTCAAAGTTTAAGTACAAACAAGCACTTCCCAAAAAGTCAGAGTTTTCCTGCAATGTGCCATACTTTGAGCTTAAAACCCATTTCTGATGGATCAGAAGGAGTTACAGCGGAATGACTGTATGACTCCGCGGTCCAAAGCACTGATTGACCAAATACAGCGAATATATGTCTCATGGGGGCCCCTCACACACCCATACACACACGTAACCACAAACACATAAAAACAGTGTCATTGAAGGGCACAGATTGCTACTCTGCCAGAATGTTTCACAAACATGCAGGAAGTTTCATTTGTTCCCTTAGTCATCAGGTTTCCATCTGGCGTTTCCATGGATGGATGTTCCATGTAGCAGGAAAACAGCTGGGGGTTGTGAGAATGATAATAAACTATGATATCATTCTCCCTTTCCTTCCGTCTTTAACATAGCGTTAAGTGCAAGAGAAAAAATATTACATCTTGTAAAACTCAAAACAAGTGAGACGAGCAATTTCCAACAGTTAAACTAAAAAGGAAAATGTTTTTTTTTTTTAAATCCTCAGTTATTCTGACATCAACTACCAATTATGCATACTGTAGATAAAAAGAAAATGTCCAACAGATGCACATTTTTCTATATGTGCTTGGCATCCCTATAGTACACAGCATGTACCGATACAGCACTGTCGGGGAGTCTGCAGGGGCGCTAAGCCATGCCCTTAATGTGAAATACCAGAGCAGAGCCCACCCAGCGCCTGACAGAGGAAGTCTCAACAGTGGATCACTGGAGTCCCTGCAGTCTGCTGTCACCGGGCTGTTCAGCCATACAGCTGCCTGGAGAGAGTGAGATGCCAACGTGCCAGTGCACATCCTATCTAACCTTTAAATCCCGATGAACACTTCAAGATGACTGACTGCGTGGTGTTGGCCTGAACACCTGCTATGAAAAAGTTCTGTGTAGATGATCTTTATTCATATAATTCCTCTGTCAAGTGCACCTTTTATAAAGCATCCTCTGCAGTCCCTGCAGTACATCAGCAACTATTTGTGAAGATTAAAGCTGGAAGATATACTTGCTTTTAACTACATATACGTGAACGCATGATGGCTGCCTTGCAGGGTCCAAAATTAACTTTTTTGTCCACTGGCCAAATGGCTATTGAATGTTCAAAAAATACCAGCCACTCAATTGATTGCAATTGTTTTTTTTGGCTAATAAGTGAAGCAAATCTACTAGCCACTTGCATATTTTACCAGCCATTGGGTAGTAAATGCTGCTAATTTTGGACCCTGCTGAGTTGTATATCCTGTGTCCGTTTATTGTGTACATACTCAGAAATGAACGCAAGATGTCCATAAACGTGTGGATAAAAAGCAAGTATATCTCTGGCGTAAGACATTGGGCTTATCAGTACAATTACATCACTTAGGCCTAAGCGTTTTGTGCAGAATATCTCCTATCTTCTGGTACTGTATGTCTTATAGCATACATATCTTCCTGTTTGCTGCAATGGGTCTTTATATATTAGTAGCATTGTATTTGGTCACACATTTTATTACATGCATTTTTAGTCTAAATGCACACCGATTTGTACAAGGTGACAGAGCTGCACTTAATTTGACCTTATAACAAACTGTGTGCTCAACAAGCATCAGGGACTAATGAGTAGTGAGGAGGTTCTGTAGCCCGTTTAATACACCAGTTGTACATAATCCAAACAGAAATTAACATAAAATCTCTGCTGTTGGTATTCAGTCATTTAAATGTACACAATCCTATTTGTAAAGGTTTACGGCCACTAATTACATTTGAAGTGAGTGTAAACTTTGAAAAGTGTTCATCTTTAAGCATAATCAATAACAAGATTCCCACACATCGTTACAGGAAGCTACTGCCCAGTAAATGCAGGAGTTTCATGATTCGTGCATTTTTAGATTAGGGAAAGGATTACAGTTTGAGAATATTCTTCAAACTCTAAGGCTCATAAAACTGCTTAACAATCCTTTGGATTTTCTGAAAAAGAAAATGCATTGTCACCTTGCTCAAAACAAGGCTGGTTTTCCCCACTTTGTGAAAGCTGGCATTTTGAAAATTAATGGTTTTCAACCAGACAGCGACAAGAGGCAACTGAGCGACCTATAATGGATATGTAACACACACAGCTGCACCCCCCTTTGTGGTCTGAGAGGACAGGCAGGAGATAGGAGTCACATATGAGGAAGCACAAGACAAGGTGCTCTTTCTTTTGGTGAAAATTGAGTCTTTAATGTTCACTCTGCACTGAGGATATCAGAAACACAACTCCATTAGGATGTTTAAGTTGCTGTGTTTGCTGGATAGCAATTAATTGCTGAAATGACTGTAGCCATACCTGCTTAATAACAACTTGAGTACCTCAGGGTTGTGTTTCTTCGAGTTTATTTCTACTCCATATTGGTCAAAAATCACTTAATGCAACTTTAAAGAGTACAGCTTCTTGATAGTTCTGTCTCACTAGATCCTAGTTTGGAAAACAGACCACGGAGTATCTCAGATATCTTGCATGGTGCAAAGTTTTCTCCTTAAGTATGACACTTTTCTCTTTAGCTAAGGGACTGACTTAAAGGTGTTGCACAGAATGCCTTAAAATGTTTCCTTAGCTAAGGAAAAAACTTTGAGGCATTTACTGCATTGAAAGAGAATACTAAATACTATCAAATACTATTAAATACTCATCGTTCAGCGTTCTCCCGGTCGCGGAAAACTCTTGTCAGGATGCATTCATTTTCTTCATTTATCACCATAAATTCGGCCATGTTGCAGTTAAGATAGAGTCAGAGGCACCTTACAATTTTTTTTCCTTACTTTGGTTACTAAGGTCTTCTGTGCAACAGTTTAACTGACTTTAACGAAAATCTTAACTTAATTAAGGCATTTTGTGCAACTGGGTACAGGCCCTGTGATTGAATTTCTCAGTGGCAGTCCTGGGAAAGGTGTGAGGAAGTGGGTGGGGAGCATATGGTGTTTTTCTGTGCCCTGGTGAGGTTCACGCCAGGCAGCAAATTCCCTACAGTGAGTGTTGTAGATACAGAGAAGGACTCCAGCTGCTCCTCTGGGTGACCTTCATTACCACAATTAACATGCATGCCACTCACAGGCACGCTATAGGCTGGGGTGAATGCTGCAGTAGATGAGCGAGGGGCTCGACCACAGCTGGCCAGTGAGAACAAACTAAAGAAAGTTTAAGAAACGGGTTCATCAAAAATATAGAGTGAATCAAACCAATAAAAAAAAGAGTTTTATGTTAAATACTAGGGCATGTATTTATCCAGGAATATTTTGTCATTGCCAAATTAACTAATACTATATTGTTCTGTATTTTTAGACAAATGAGACCATGGTTGAGCGTAAATCAATATGGGATATTTTGTATTGCCATGCTTTGTGTGATCAGAGGTTAATACAATAATGAGTTACCATGTAAATGGAAACTGTAGAAAACATAAGGCTCCACTATCATTAATCTGTAAGACTACAAGACAGGCAGATATATTTTCCACTTACCCACTTGAGCTTTCAGGGGGAGTGAGTGAGTGGGGTTATCAACTGGGCACGTCCCCCACCAATGTTCTGTTGGCTAAGACCCATGAAACTTTGCAAAATTGCACAACTGTATTGACTTTTTAATGTTGTTGCAATATGAATTTCCACAATAAACATATTGCAAAGGGAAACCAATGCAGAGACTCATAATGCTGGCAGCTCCTGGCCCCCCTCTGCCTGCTGCTAGTGCTGTAATAAAGTCCAGCCCTCAATCCCAAACTTCACTGCCAGCAACAGAAACTCTGAAAGATGCAATAATATCGATGCAGACCAATTTTTCTCAAGTGACAAGAAAAAAACTTCTTAATTTCTGGAAAAAGCCAGACATGAACCACTGAGGTGCAGCTTAAAAAGATTTGGAAGCAGTTGCAGGGATGTCATGTAGCCTGCAATGATACAGTAATTCTAACAGGCCGTATATGAAGAGCACATTTCACCGTAGTTTTCATCCACATTTCAAGTTTCACTTGCACTTTACTAACATAACTGCAACCCACAGTGCATTTTTAGGCTTCAAGTCTATTCATCTCACGTGTGTAAAAACAGTGATTGTGTATTGGATTGTAAGTGCTGCCAAAATGTGGCTGACCACACAGCAGTACTGCAGCTAAGCTCATGACAGAGGACTACAGCTACTGCTGCTGAGGGCCTTTTTTTTTTTTAGGTGGGCAATGGAGATGAGATGCAACATCCAATCCTTAAAAATGTGAAATGTATTCATGTTTTCTCAGGAGATTATATCAAGATATCATGAAGAATGTAACTTATCTGGTAACAAGTTGAAGATAAGGTGAACATTATTTTATTACACAAAATATGAGTTCTATCAATGGTCTATATTTGCAGCACATACGATTAGAGACGCAGTGAACTGACGAGTATAAAACATTACAACTTTTCTCCAAATCAAGCACAACGTGACTGGTCAACAGCCCTGAAAAATAGCTTTATCTGTCTATCTTTCTATCATCTATAAGTCAAATAAATAAATAAATGAATACATGAATGAATAAATGAATGAGCACTCTTTCATCTTCAAAGAAATCAGCTGATCCATTTTATGGAGCTACTAATCCATTACACATATGCATCGACTTCACAGACATTAAGCTTAAATGCCTCTTCACAAATTTGTCATCACCATTCAAAAGTCTGATGAAGCCCAGACTGTAACACAGAAAGCTGGGTTAGACCATCTAAAAAATGCCTACAACACTCCGTTTCTGTCAAAAACCCAGACTATGAAAATCAATACGGACAAAAAAACTCAGCTTGTTGCACAACAGCTAATGGGCACTTTCTTCAGGAACTTTTATTTGTTATTCTAAAGCTGATCGATGAAAGAACACAGAGGCCAAGCAAGGTGAACGCAGCGACCATTACCTCCTACTTTCCACTGCTTCTCAGCACAGACCCATTCATTTACATGGCTGATCAGGTCCCTCGGTACAGAGGCACGGCAAACAAACACAATGCTTAATTGGTCAGGGAGAGGTTCTGATTTGTAATGGCAGAAGAACGGAGCAGTATTAGACTGCCGTGTTGTTTGGACAGACTGCCTGTCTGATAGAGACTATAGATGAAGCTAATGAAGACAGATCTGCGTGTGAGAGTATGGTTATTACATGTGAAAAACATGCTGTTTCTAGTGTTGATCTTCAAAACAACAATGGTTTGGGGGCACTATTGGGAGGTGTATCAAAATAAATGTCACTTATCAGAAGAGAAAAATAATTTACTTACATAATTTTACAATGTTGGATTGGTCATTGAAAACGTAGGCTTGTGGGTTGCAGACGACACTTATGCAAATTGCAATTGATTTTTTTGATGGAGCACATTATTCAAATAGTGACCCAGGGTCAGATGACACGCTCTTTAAACATAGTTAATATTCTACTGGCCACTGCCCCAAACCCATAGACTTTTATTGACATGCAACTGGCAGCTGAGTCAAAGTGAAACCGCAGTGGAGTTATTCTCTGACGTGAGATTTGGCTTCCTGTCAACGAGACCACTTAAAAGTCTAAAGGGCTTAACACCACCATGGCTTCTACATAAAGCTGTAAGTGACACATCAACTAGCACCTCAGGTCAAACCAGTTTTAAAGCACCAAGCATAAACCCGTCACTGAATGATAATCAAAAGAGTATGCTCATAACACAAAAAAAGAAAGGACGTATGGGATGACAGAGGGAAGAAACACCAAGCCTGTCCTATTATTCAATATGAAACACTTCTCACAAAGTTTAGGCTATAGTTTAAGGCTTTCCTGTTTAAAAAAAAAAAAAAAAAAGATATATACAGTATATCCAAAAGTAAATTCAAGTGACAAATATGTCATAAACATGCACACGTAAGCAATGATAACAGCTCACTGGTGCTTTTGCTGGGCCTCAAAAGAAGGCCGGCATTTGTCTTCCTTCAAATCAAATCCAAAGACTCTGACTCGCCATTACGATAGATAAGAACCAAACTGAGGATGTACAGTATGAAGGAGATGTGGGAGATGAAGACCAACAGATGTTAAATATAAAAAGGAGAATGTCAAAGATATGGAAGTCAAGCAAGTGAGAGGGAAATGATGAAAGGGGGGTAGGAAGAGATGGAGGTACAGATAAAAGAGCCATCACTGAAAAAAGACAGGGAAAGATGAACAGATTAAAGTTATGGACAGTCATATCTCTTTAGCCCCCAGTTGTTCCATTAAGAGTTATGGGTTTTCTGGGAGGAGAGAGTAATGGAAAGTCAACTCCATCTGAACTTTTGTCAGTGTATTCAAAAGGTCACAGAGCAGGAAAAAAGGTCAGAATGAAACCTCACAACAGATGGGTGGACTCCATCTCTGCTCTGGAAACAGTGTTATCACAACTCCTTGAATTCATACTGTACACCAACTTTGAATGACTACATATAAAAACAGAAAATCAGCATGAGGTCATTCACTTGTTAATCAAAAGGCATTTTGCAGCAGTATTATAGTAGATGTAAATTTGATACAGAATGGTCTCTTTGTTGGTTTTTCTGGGATTATAATCAAACTTTGATTATTTCATTTCACAATTCTGATAAGAAAAGGCCAAATTCAATTCTGTGTTCTTTCTTTTGGCAAGACCTGCAGCCCGTTGGTTCATTTAATCGTGACCATCAGGAAATGCCTTGATTAAAGAACATCTTGTTCGAAAAAGAGCACAGCATAACTCATCGTGTTTATTAGACATGGTAACGCCAGCCAATTACGAGAAAGGGAACGGATATAAATTTGTTTTTTTGGTTTTTTTTTAAACGGTGCACATCGATGACTCAAACTACAAATGTGATGGTAGAGACTTCTATTTTCAAGCTTCAAATTTTATTAAAATACACAGATACTGTCCCACCCCATAGCAACTTGAACTATTTCATTAAAAGAAACAAGAGGAAGATGAGAGGAAGACTGGAATTCAGAATCAATAGAAATGTCTAATCTGAAACCTGTGGGTAAACAAATGGGTCAGGAAACCTAACAATGAGTGGTACCAACCACAATCCCTCTGAAGCTAATGTATAACAGATATACTATACAGGGAGGCTTGTCAAAATATGGCCTTTACACAAGCTATTATAGCATCTCAACTTTTGACTTAATCTCTGCATCATGAAGACACACCCAAACATACACATACTGTATGAAGACATTCATACAAATAATATTTTATATAAGTTCTATTCTATGCAGTGATTTTCTATGGCTTAAATACTTCCAATTCAGCTATAATCTCTCCAAAATGTGATGATGAGCAGTATTCTGTTTCTAATTAGGTATGCAAGTTGCCCCTTTTCAAGACAGAGATTATTTTAACGACATCTGCAACAACTACTTAGTATGAAAGTATGAAAAAAAGTATATTTGGGGGTCTAGAGTTGCAGATCACCTATTTTGAAATTAAAGCCAGTCCAGAGATTTTACACCATCTAACATGTTTCTGTGAAATGTTTCACTGGGGTGAAAGTGAGTTTGCTTCCCCGTCTGTGACAATAAAACATTCCTTAGACTGTGGCTTATCTGAGGCCGAGCAATCTCTCTTTCTGATTACCTGAGAAGAGTCTGACTCGCCCTGATGATGCTCAAGAGTTGTGACTGGCAAAGAGGATAATCTTTGTCTGACAAAAAAAAAGCCATTTATTCTTTTCTCACAACAGGCTGGCTTTTATCTGATAACTGTCACAAAAAGTGATATTATGGGAAGTAATGTGTGTGTGTGCGTGGGAGTGCTGTCATGAGTGTTTGTATTTTCCAAAAGTGGGTCTGATGTTCCCCACAAGGTCCAATTACTCAGGCTCAGTAGATTCAGTGCAGTCTGTTTGCATCACAGCAGATCTACATCTAATGGCCTGATCTAACCAAACACACAAGGCTGCATTCATAAACAAACAAACAAACAAACAAACAAGCACTCCCACCACCCAAACAAAATAGCATTAAATACCTGTAGCCTGAACACCTGGACTCTGGCCTACCTGTCGGACATTAAACCAGCAGCATACTGGACAAGTGCCCTGCAGAGCTGTGCACGTGTCTCTTGGCACTGCCTGAAAGCTGCTCACTCACTCTCTCCCTTCTTACTTTCACTTCTCACTCACGCTCTTTCACTCACTCAGTCACTCGCTTGCTTTGTGGCCTCTGAGGGGTAAAGGATTAGAAAATGACTAAGTCAGGAATCCAGGGAGACTGTCTTGGATCTTGTCCCAATCGCTAGCATAAGCACCATGCACTGTTAAGCACTAAAGTTGGCTCACGTAGATCTAGCTTTGAGTGCATGTTGCTCAGGGAGTACAAATCACTCACTGTGTTAACTTCCCAACTAAAGCAGATGCAAAAATAAAGTTGTTACGGATATGTTGATAGAAACAGTTGTTTTTTACTCTTCATTTCCAACACTGAGGCTTAAAACAGAAAAATAACATGCAAAAAATGATTAACTTAACAGTGTGCGGTATCAAATCCAACTCTCTGCACCCTATCTTGTAGACTACAGCTGGACTCTGGAGATCTGCTTGGATGGCAGAATTCCTCTCTCCGTTTTGGGGCTGTAGATAAATCCACTCTCCCTTTAAAGAGACTGATAGAGTTAATTCCAGATGCACTGGCTTAGCCAGTCCATGTGCTTCACTTCAAAATCAATACTAGCTGATTTAAAATGATTTAAGAATCATAAGGCTCAGCCAGCATGTAACCGTGGAATCAGATACGGCTCTGAATTTATTACATCTGATGGCATCAATCCTGCTGTTCCTTATTAGAAGCCCTCACAGAGAAGTTTTTCTTACTGTAGGCAGAGAACATTTCTGACAAGTCTAAGAGGTAAAAACTGGATATCGACTGGGATACATCACAAGACTAAGTGAATAATGAATGGAGCCTTAGAAAATAATCAAATAGAGTCTCTCTACTCCAGGGTGCGTCCCACTGAGAAGCTGGGAGCTGCACTTTATCCTGTCCGAGGTGGTAAAGGTAACATTTATGGACAAAAAGCCTCACAATGGTGAGATGAGATTTGAGATGAGATGAGTGGCCTCGTCCAGAAAAACATATGAGCTGTTAAAGTGCAGGGGTTTATAAACTAATTAAAATTAATTAATCTATCTTTGATGTGAATAAGTGCCACCTGCACATTAACCCTCTGGGGTCTAGCCCCTTTTTTAAGGGTGGTGGGAGTGGGAGACAGGGGATGTTTAGGGGGAGGTCAACAGTAGATGCCACATAGAAGTGGTGTACATCATTTGAAAGCTGAGAACCTGAAGATTAATTTGAGATGTCAGCACTGTGTGTCAAGGTTTTCTAGTCATAAGTCTGTAATAAACATTGTGTTTTGTTTAGTCGCCTATTAAATTGTGAAGGTTTAGAGTGCTTAGAACATTATGATCGAAGTATATGATGACAAATTTTGTGTTTTCATTTACATAAATACATTTATTTACATTTACCATAAATTGAGGCAGAAATAGGGGGTATTAAAACTCACCAGAATGCAGGAAATTAAGTGTTTGATGCTTAAAATTTTACTGTGACTACATCCGGATGGTACCACCGCCACCTCATTTTGAGCCAGGAAAAACCCTGGCTATTTTTATGAAAAGAATGTGGCCTCATTGTGTTACTGTATGTGGATTATTATGGTATCCTCCATTCACAACCTATTAAAAAACCTATAAATGCCACTAGCCTCTTGCACGCATTTGTCCTATTAGACATAAGATTTGCTCAAAGCCTGCAAGACAAAAGGGTGATGCATCTTTAATTTATCATGCACTGAGATATTATATGCAACTGAAGCATCAGGAAAGAGCATGGAGGGGCTGTATGCTTGAGGAAATTCACCTCTGTAATATGGTGTGCAGCAGCAACTTCCTGTAGCGAATGCCCAGTTTGCAAATAAGATTAAATGTCCAATAATAAAATGAAATGATAATATAATGATATAGATGCAACTTGAAATTCATGAAAAATGAGACATGCCAGCGATAGCATCCTTTGAAACTGCCGAGGTATCAGTTTGTGACATGACTCATGACTTAAAAAAAAAAGTAAAATCTATAGCTATACCCCGGCCCTGGCAGACAACGATCATGAATCGCATCGAAGGAATGGATGGATCAGCAGTTCTACTTGTTCTCTATATTTATGAGTGTGGGGGGGTACTCGGCGTTAAATGTTTGGTTTCCAAAGTATAATTCAGCATATGTAAGTCTGCATTGTTCTCCAACCTCAGGGCTGAAGGGAGAGAGCGAAACAAATATTTACTGTGAGAGCTGCAAGGGATTTTCTGCAAAAGAGACTAATCGATAATTCTCAGTCCTTGCCTCAATCACTTACAGGCCGTTAACAAGCCAGTTCCTCTCCATGAGAAATGGAAACACAATTTTATAGCAGAGGCTTGGGGTTTTAAAAACAGATGCCATTTCATTTCACTATTTTACAGATTCATGGTGAATGATAAGGGGGGAAACTGGGGGCAGCATTAACTTTTAGTTGGACGCTGGAAGATCCACTCACAGGGTTTCATACAGGAAATAATTAAGCAGAGGTGGTAAGCCAATCAGATTCTGATACACCTACATTATGATTACTTTAATTACTAAATGACAGACTTAACCAACCTAAGCTGCTGTGCTGCGTATTGCACTGCACTGTAAACATTAATGAAGTAATATTAAATTAACTTACATTCAGCGATTCAAAAAGATTTAAATCATCACTTGCCAAATACTGTAATGTGCCATGGATAAGCATGTTCATTTATGTTCCCGAAATCCTGAACTTAGCCAATACCTCTCTAACAGAGGGATGGGGACACTATCACGCTCATATTATAAAAACACGCCATCATGCACTAACTACCGTACTGTAAAGATATGCCAATGGGAGATAATTGGACAGCTAGAGAGAGCACGCCTGCTGAAGTAGAAAATAATAGCATGTTTCTTCTTAAAGTTTTCCAGCCAGGCGGATGAGTCCCCAAGGTTAATGCATGACGTTTCCAGTCTTAAAGCTTTTTTGTGTGTGTAAGTGTTTGTCTGTGGTGCTGGCTCAGATACAGTATGCATGCTTTCAGCTTTATTAGCCCCATAATACAGGTTTACATGGAGCTGACAAGAGACACTGACATCTCAGACATCTCAGTGCTGGGTGAGTGAAGAGAGGATGAATAATCCTGTATATAAAAAAAAGGAGGATTGAGAGAACATCTCTACTAAAACATTGGACATCACAACTCCGTTTCTTCCTCGTTTTCTCCAGAAACTTTTAAAAAAGGAAGCTGATGGAGATACTGATCACTGAGAAACATGGATGTATCCGTGTGCAGACGTGCACACAGGAGAAGCTGACAGTTTATAAAGGACATGCATAAATGGATCAGCTCCTTTCGTCCAGACAGATATTTTATTTATGCGGCACTTGAGGTATTAAGACACCTTTCTGCCCATCAAAGGAATTGTAAATCAAGGCAAAACGCAGCAACACCAGGAGGGAGAAATGTATCTTTTAACCTCAACAATACACGACTCTGGAGATACAGTAAGAGCCAGTGTGACGAGAAATACACTATAGATCATACATTTCCATTGTGGTGCAGATAAATGATGAGGCTTTTACTTCACCCCAATTATGTTGAATTCTAAAGCAGAAGAATAAAGTGAAACAATTAAGACATCAACACTGAAATATAATGCATCAGCAAACTAATTTCCTAATCATTACGCATCATAGCTCCATTAGCAGGACCATTACTGTATGGCAAGTAACACACAAAGCCATCAGTCTTTCCATTCCACATCACAAGAAAAAACATTTCTGACTTGTGTTACATCTGAAAAACTCAAGCATGATAGATTAATAACAGTAATAGCTTTCCAACTTTTACTTTCCACTTCAAACCCTCCTTCTTTCCAGTAAAGACTATCAGAGGTTAGGACCCTTGAGATCTTTCCCTCCCTTTCTCCACCGACAACTCTGTCTCTTCTACTATCCACAACTCCTCCCCGTCTCCTTCTATCCCAGTCTACGTGGGTATATGCTGTATTATTGTACTGCACAGTCCTCCTTTCCTTCTGGCAGATTGTTTCATGTATTTCAGATAATAATAATAATAATCCTTAATAAGTCTTTCATGACAAGGAGGCTCACAGAGGGACCCTTGACTGAACAGATTTACTGGCTGCACCTGTCGATTAACGAAGGAGATGCTGCCAAACACTAAATTTGTCATTTCTATCCATTAAAATGAAATCACTTTCATTCATGGAAATATGGTAGATTTCACGCTTCCAAATATGCCTTCAACTGAAAGTGTAGCTATTTCCATAAACATTTCAACGATAAAAAATATTTTTTTATTTATAACACATCACAATGGAGAAAAACACTGATTGTTTTTGTACATTTTACCTTTTAAAGCATGTCTAGTAATAAAAACAACTTACTGTACCCAGAGTCCTCAAATATGCCATCTGGAAGCATTTCAGCCATATGCTTTTCACACAGCTGGATAATTTTTGTAGATGTACCAAAATTTTGTCTGCCAAACTGATGATAAATTGTACTGGAGGCATGAAGCCAGGATGATTGTGTAGTGTCAGTTTTCAAGCCAAAACTCACTTTGGTAAGTCCCTGTATGCTGATTTTCATCCAACAGAGAGCAACTGTTGAGCGAAAGTCAACACAATATGAATTTACGTTTAACTACAAAACATTTTCAAATTTGTAGCTACTGTTAGATATAAGCCGCTACTGTTAACATAACCACCACTATCCCTCTTACCATTTACTCCCTTCCTTCCACTCCTGACCTACTGTCTTCCTAATGATGAAATTCATTGTATTGCTCATCTACTTTCCCCTGCTTGCAATCAAACAAATGACCCAATCGAGTACACTAAAGTCCCTGCGGTCAAACGGAGACAGGTATATAAATTACTTGAATACCCAAAGCATTCAGTTTGTGCCTTTGTAAAGGCTTGAAAGACAGATGGCATTGGTCGCTGGCAAAAACATTACCAAGCTCCATTTTTTCGCTGGGGAGTGCTGTGGCTTGCAAGACAAAAATGTGTTCTGTCTGCAACGTATTCAAGAAATGTGTTGCAACTGCAGCTGGCAAACACCAAACATTGAACAACTCCATGTTTGTAACTGAACCTCTGCCAGTGAATGGTTTACCTTATTTGAGCAGTTGGCAGTTATTTCAGCAAAACCACATACTACAACAGTCTGAAACCTGAAAAGTCCAATATGAGTAAGTTATGAAAATGTATGCGTAAAAGGATGTAGCTAACTTAGACCAAATATTTGTTTAATTCGTACTCTGATTCCCCAAGCACACAGAAGCCATATGACACAAACAATCGTCCTGTTTGTTCAATTACTGATTGAAGCACAGATCCATTGCACAAAAAAGAAACAGTGTTGAAAATGTATGTCAGCTGAATGGGAGGCAGTATTCTGCGAGGTTAATCCATCTTGCAAACATCTTAGAAGTTGACAGAAGAGAGTAAACAGTCCAGAACACTGACTATGACTTCACTGTTGATGGCAAACGTTTGCCTCTCCATGTCGATGTCAAATGCAGTTGTTGAAAGAGGGCCAAGTGTAGCAAAGAGGATGCAGACTTGAATTAATGGTCTCAAGAATGTTAAGGACATAATCTATACGTGCTGTCTTCCAGGCCTAAAACTCATGTGAATAACTAGTTTCCTTCCTTTGTCCTCAGATTACTGCATATATAAGATAGATTCCTAAAGAATTAGACTCACATTAATCGTTGTGTAAGAAACTCCAAAGGACCAATTTGCCCGCACCCAGCAGCAGGTGGCTACTTTTTCCATTTATCAGGCAACTCTTGACCTAAAGGAGGACTGTTATTACCTCCAAATTGCTGTGACAGACTGAGCAAATAGCTTAAAAATCACTAGAATTAAAATGCACTGCCAGGACATTTTGTAATAATCACAGAATGTCAATATATTGAGAAATAAGAACGAGCTCTGCTGGAATAAGCCTTGTTTTTCAGCCCTAATACAGATCATAAACATATTTTTCTTCATATGAGCTATATTTTCAATATCTTCAGAGACAGTTGTAATACAGCCAGATGAAATGTGTTGGAAAGTCAGTGGGATTGAGTAACTGAAGTCGGTTATTAAATGTTTCATTGTGAAGTCTTTCAGTTTGACAAGAGCAGAGTATCAGCTAATTATATGGATGGCTGATTTTTATAAAGCCCGGGCCTCTTTGCTCTTTTATTACAGCTCTATCTCCTTTCCTCCTCTCCTTCCCTTTTTCCCTTCATTTCACACTGCACCGATGAGAGGAAGGGTCTGGGGTACAAGCTTTGTTTGCACAAAACAAAATCTGAGAACACCACAAAGAGGACTTCTTCCAGGTACGCAGGGAATTGTGTTGATACGGTCTTCACTCTATTAGTGAGCCAATACATATGGTCAGAGTACTCGGTATCAAAAACATGTGTGGTGTGGTCCTCTTCTCGAATAATTACCTCCTCAATGGTCCCTAAGTAGCAACATCACCTCATCTCCCTGGGCCATTCCCTGCCGGCGTGTGCCATCAACACTTCCACAACAACAGCGGTACACCCCAGGAAGGAGGCCAGCTTTCTCTAAACTCTTCACTCTAAATCTGTCCAAACAAGAGAGAAAAGTCTTGAAGTCTTCAGGTTAAGAAGAACAACACCTAGTTGTGTTGTTGTAATTACCAGCTGGCACCCCCAGGTGGGAATTACCTCTTGTATCCACTTTAAAGTCTCAGATCAAATACTTAAAAAAACAAATTACAGTTAGACATCTTTGTTCATCAGTCATATGGAAAACTGTGCTCTAGCTATTCCTCCTTTCAAAAATAATGTATGATTGAAATTAATTCTGAATCATTCTGAATGCAAAACAATTTACTTCAAGACAAATTTAGGAAGGACAAGAAATCAATTGCTACACCAGAACAACTGTACACAAAATAAATGAGCTGCAAACCACAGCTAACTACAAATAACTCCCTGGAGTCAAATATATTCTCTAAGCATGCAAGTTGCAATGAAAGAATAGCCCCAGCCCCTCGCTCTATCTCATCATTTCCATCTCCTGTGTCTCCAGTGTAAGCAGGAACCCTCCTGTTTTAAACTTAAAAAAAAAAAATGAATGAGGAGTTAGAGGGAACTAAGGGGAGTCTTCCAAACTAACAACCATGCATTGCCTCCACCACACCAATCATCACATTCCTGCTAGAAAGAAAGCACCCTACTGTTTCTGCTGGAAAAGAAGACACAGACACAGACACACACAGACACACACAGACACACAGACACAGACACACACACACACACACAAGACAAAAGTAGAGGCGGCTGAAACTCTATGGTTGGACTACGGTTGATTTGTGAGGATATCATGAAGTAAAATTGCAGGTTTTTGTTCTGTGAACCAAAATGCTGTTTGGATAGAAGACAAGCAGACTGAGTTGGACAGTAAAGGACAGAGGAGGGGCTGATGCAGGACGGTGATAGACAGTTTGGCTTCGGTATAGAAACGCACTGTGAAGAGAGCTGTCAGAACCACTGGGGCATGTACTGATTTTCCAACATGAACACACACACACTCATTCTCTGTAGACTGGATGAAACACGCTGGCCAACTCTACACAGGGAGGTTTTTGTATGCACAACAGCACACACGCCTCAGTCCACCTGCAGAGCACCTGAGCCTTTCATCTGTCTTGCTCCACCTGCTGCATGCATGCAGTGTGTGTGTGTGTGTGTGTGTGTGTGTGTGTGTGTGTGTGTGTGTGTGTGTGTGTGTGTGTGTGTGTG
>JAOVVB010012233.1:515-16668 GCA_028570985.1 Heterobranchus longifilis | reverse complement strand
TACATAAATAAAAAAATGTTAGTGCACAGGACCACCAAGCAGCATCTTTGTTTTTGGTCCTTTTGTAGATCTGCACCAGTCGTAATGTTTCCAGAAAAGTAAAAAATGAGAGAAAAATGTTTACAGAAAAGAGTAATGAGTAATGTTTCAAGAAAAAAGTCGTAATTTTTCCAGAAATAATGTAATGTTTTGGCCGACCAATTAATCGGACTACCCCTAGTGTGTGTGTGTGTGTGTGTGTGTGTGTGTGTGTGTGTGTGCGCGCGTGTGTGTTTTGAGGGACTTTTCCTAATTGTTTTCCTTTCTCTGTCAGTCAAGGTTAACAATAGTCTATTCTGTGTTACAGTGTACAGGAGACTGACACACCCACACCCATGTCTGAGCACTATCCAGTGTGTGTGCGTGAGAGAGTGTGGATATTTTTGGGCAGGTTATTCTGATGACAGTGATGGTATGTGATGATGATTTGGTATTTGCATGTTCCTGTTTGTCAGTAGATTAGACAGACAGTTTACACTGCAGATCCTGTTGAGGTGAGGATGTGTGTGTGTGCTTGAGTGTGTATGTGTGAGTGTGTTTAGAGAAATGTCTGTGTGTTTATGGGTGTGTTTCTATGCGTCTGTGTGTTTCTTCCACATAATATCCGCTTCTACCTTTGTACTTTGCCTTCAAATTTGTCTCAGTTTTGTCTCCAAAAATGGACATTTAATGGTTGAGAGAAGGATGACGAATGTCTGTCTCATTGTTGTGCTTTGCCGGACATTTTCCGTCCTATACTGTCCATTTATAGCAAATGTAAAAGCAAAATGAGTCTATGAATACATTTTTTACATTAATAAATCCCAGTACAGACTAATTACAAAATAAGACACTGTAAAGATTGATACTCTCCAAGTTCTTATTTAATATACTAGATATTAACAATATATCTGAACATATAGAAGGATTGCACATATTCTGTAATACAAGCCAAAATGTCTTATTTTTTCTTCTATAATATCTTTTATAATTGAATAATATATACAGTATATATTGAATAATACATATGGTATATCTATAAATCTTCTATCCCAAAATAGGTCATTTAATATCTCGATGATGATATATATCACAATATAGCATGGTTTCTGGTAATTTCATAAATAAATAGTCTATATAAAATAACAACATGGTAATACCTATTTTTGTATACTTTGTATACTTTATATACTGATCCTTGCACGTGGGATTCACTCCCACGTGCAAGGATCAGAATATAAAACGTCATCCAAATGACATAAATATTGCCGTAATGCTGTTTGGCTGTTTTTGTTTTTTTTGACATTGCGATACAAACGAAATAGAAAAATATTGGTGATATATATCGTCATATCATCCATGTAGCGCAGATTTTAAACTAATTCCAAAATATCTGCAAAAGAACATGTGGTGATAAATGTCGAGGAGTGAAAAGACACTTTAACCACATTTGTTTAGAGTCAACTAGTCTCACATTGCCAGAGCTATCTCCACAGTGCTGACACAGCGCTGTCCATAGGTCACATAGGTCTGGCTGCACAAGTTAACATTCGGGTATAGGGGACTCATATGCAGTGGATGGACGGTGCCCTTGCAAAAAAGGGCCTACATTCGGTAAACCAGGTATACTTGCTTTTAAATATGCATATTTAAAAGCAAGTATCACATATTCTGCGTCCGTGTTGTCCATGTACGTACTCCGAAATTAACGCAACGATTACGCAAACGGATGATGAAACAGCAAGTATATTTCCGGCTTAAGAGTCAACTAATGTAGCCAGTTGGTAAGATGTTGTAGTAAAGCCATCAAAATGTTATGTTTATTCCAGGTTGATACGTCTATGTTTATCTTCTTCAGAAAGGCAAATCAGAGACACTCATTTGACAAAACAACAGTTAAGAGAGATAATGATAAAAGCCAGGAAAACAGCAATATCCCTCCTTTGCAGCAGGAAGCAACAAGGTTTATGGGAAATGTGGTCTTAAACTGGAGCAACACTTAAACTAAAAACAACACTGACATCAGCCGGAGGCTATGTGAGCAAAATCTAATTTGTTAATGGTACTTATTCCAAGGTTTGTCTGTAAAATGCTTCTATTTTACATGCTACAGCTCAGCCAGATGCTAGTAAACGCCTTAGCTGCCAACATTTGATTGTGAATAGCTATTAGCTAATAACCTATAGTAAAGAAGTCAAAGGTCACAGCCAGAGTGCCCTTACATTATGTACCTGTGATCCTCATGGATGAAAGAGAGGAGCAACAAGGAGAGATTTTTTCTTACTAAGTATAGACTTCAATCATTTTGCCTCGTGTTCATTTCTTATCAGAAGTTGATCTTTTCATGAAAATCCCCACCAACTCTATCAATCGTGCACTCATGCACAAACCCACACACACAATAAACTATTTGCCCGGCTTACTGTAATCCAGGAAAACAGATTTGTTACTGTAAATCTCCTGTGGCTGTCGTAGCCTCTTTTTTATTGTTGTACTTCAAAAGGTCTCTGTTGCTTTTTTTTAACCCTCCCTCACATCTCGACCTCTGTCTTCCTTTTTTCTTTTTCTTTTCATTTCTCTCCCTCCACCCACTTGTCTCAATCCCTTACCAACTTGTCTTCCCCCTTTCATAACTAAGAGAGAGACAGATTTAAGATGCATGCAGAGACAAACACACCCCCTGACACCGACAGACACACACAGTATCCTCACACCAACATCTCAGGCCAAGTTCTTGACAACAGACTCCCAGCAGTCTCTGCCTCCTCCACAGCTTCATAATTGACCTTCTGTGTGTGTCTGGCCATCTGTGTGACTCCACTCGCTCTGTTTGAACATTTTCACTGTGAATGCTGCTCACTGGTCCATCGCCACTTATTTTCTTTGCCCTCTCTTTCTCCTTCCCTGTCTGCCCATCCCTTCAAATCCTGCAGGCCTAAATGGAGATGACAGTATCGACCAATTTCTCATCTTGCCTCTGATGGAAAACTCACTGCAGTGTTGTGCAGGTTTATGCAGTCATGCTTCTGTTCTGACTGCAATATGGTGTCCATCATATATATCTTTCATTTTGGCTTAAAAGAGGGCCTGTATCCAAAGATTGATGAAAAGCATACGAAGAAGTAGCTTCAGTTACTTTACTACCAGCAGTCATGAAGCATAGATGAGACATGCTCATGTGTTGTAATCTCCTGACTGTACTTCTGCTACCAAACTCCCGGAAACACAAATAGACCAGTATGCAGAGCGGTAAATGGTAATTTTGTTTTCTTTCATTAGAATCTAATCTGCAGGAAGTTGCTTATGCTGATGATGATAATGGTCCTGATGCTGACGACCTTGATGATGATGATGATTATGTTGATGAAGATGCACTGTGCCTCTGCAGCATACAGTCATCTGCCAGCTGCAGAGCGTAGATCAACAGCGCCCCTCTGTGGCGAGGACTAAAATATCTAACAGGGAAAATTATGCTGCAAAGGGTCCTCCTACATTCTTTTCTTTTCATGACATCATTTACAACGGTTCGTTACACGTACAGATGTTTTTGGATTTATTGATAATTTGATACACAAAGTTTAATTTTTATTTTCATATTTAGAGGCAATTTCAGACCATCGGTTCCACTCCAATTACTTCCTCTGACTAAAGAATAAATTAATCTATACAATCAGGTCACTTTTCAGTGGTTTACTTCTTTTAATTACCTGGTGTTACTGGCCAATTACAGTGTAGTGATATGCACTATTTATTTTTCAAATGCCTACCATAAATACAATTTTTAAACCCAATAAACAGCCTTTATAGATTTTCTCTGACATGGACATTGTTTTTGATAACAATTTAGAATAAAAACATAAAAAAATATGTATTGTCCAGCAGAGGCAGGAAAATAGTCTTTGGTCTCAATGATAAAAATAAACACACTAGGCTGAACAATATTGGAAAAAATATTGAATTGTGATTATTTCGACTGATGTTGCAATAATGATATGATTTGTGATATTAGAGGGAATGATCATTTATTAGTCATTGAAAAACAAATTATGGTGTGATTTTTATGGGGATCTGTACCAAACAAAGATGTTTTCTCAAGTCTGTACAATATGATGTGTCGACCAAAATATCTCTGCAGAACCACAATATTTAGTTTAAAATTGTATTTTTACACACATTTTGCCTTTAAAAAATATTGCATCTCCTGCGATTTCAAAACTGCAATAAGCCATATTGCTATTTTGGTTTAATTTCGATTAATTGTTCAGCCCTAATACACACACAAGTCCACAAGATAAACACGTCACATTAACAAAACAAAACCCACCAACAAGTCATCACATTCATACACATAAAGCCTACACTCTCATATTTACATTTGTTGACCACATTAATTGCATTTGGAATAAATTTTCTTTGCCAGAAGTATTCTATAGCATCATCCTGAGGGGAGCATGTCTTTTGTCATTTATGATTGGCAATCTTACACATCAAAATGTTTTTTTTGTGATATCTCAATATATTTAATGACAAATGCATCAAAGATGATGTTGGTGATAGTGATGATAATCCGTGGTGGGGTCCCTGATGGTAACCCCTGCAACATATATTTGTCACACAACACTGCCCATAGTCAGATTTCTAATGACATTTGCAATGACATTGTTATTTTAGCTGACTTGTTTTTTGATAAGGGAGTTATTTTTATTTCTTAAATTTCAGTGATGTGATCTTAGATTTTAGCATTGTGCTTTCATGTTGAAAGTCTTGTGCTTCTTTGTCCTCTAACATCTTGGGACCCACTCAGTGTTTCTGGTCATTCAACCTACAGGTTTGGCTCTTACACAAATGTTGTTTGTGAAAATGTGTCTATCTTTGCAGTGCAAAGTTTGTACAATCTGAGAGAACATTAGATAACAACCGTTAATGTAGCCTAATTAAAGTAAACCTGTAAAGCGGAGTGATGCGTCTGAATATCAGCACTCATGGAATGCCTCTTGTCCAATCAAATTGCTTGGTCGGAAGTAACGTGCGTGCGTGTGTGCGTGTGTGCGTGCATGCGTGCGCGCGTGCGTGCTCTCTGTATGACAGCTCTCTACATGATCATAAATGTGGATGAGGAGGGTGAATGTCCGCCGGCTGGAATAGAATGAGAGAAAGACGGATTGAACTCATCGCCCAAACCAGGAGCAGACGGACAGATCCATCTCTCACCAGCCTGTGTGTGTGTGTGTGTGTGTGTGTGTGTGTGTGTGTGTGTGTGTGTGTGTGTGTGTGTGGTCACACTGTACATTTCCAAATTTAGAGCCCAAGAGAAAACATATATAACCAAAAGCTACTTATTCATCTTTGTTTCGGCTCCCTGTCACCTTTAACAACCATTCATCACTGTCTTCCATCAGCAGAAATAGAACACAACAGTGTGCTGCTGTAACCTGTGAAATCTCACCAACATCAAATCCGGTACACTATGAATCAGAATTAGCAATTAACAGCAACAATTACACTCTGTGCTGTGAGCTGACTCTGCAGTACCTTACAAAGTCCAATGAGTGGCAGCACTTCACAGCACTACAGCTGATCTGTGAGAGGTTCAATGCAGAGGAGAGAGGGTTATTTTTTGTCAAATCACTGAGGATCCTACTTATCGATATAAAATGATGATGAAATTCTAAATTTAACACTGGCAGTTGTGCTCTCCGTGTCAGGAGCTGTTCTTAATTCAACGTGACAATACTAACACATATCAGCAGGCGATGTAATTCAAGGACTTTCTCGACTAAATTTTAAGACTGGGATGAGGCTGCAAGGAGAAAAATCAGCACAAACTAAGGCCTCAGTATGCTACAAACAAAGTGCTTGTCAGATTGTCTAATAACTTCTAAACCCCCCCTTTTGTAACTTTTTGAAACAGTCTGATAATTATGTTGTGTTCACACCAGGCGCAAATAAATTAATTTGCGCAAATTAATTACATATAAATTCAATGTAAAGATGCGATTAGACGCGAGTTCTGGTCGGGCGAAGCAAATGACGCGGCGCGAATGACACTGCGTGATGACGCGAATGACACGGTGCACTGACACGAATTCGCTTGAGCTGAAAAATCTGAACTTCCGCATTTTATTCGCACCTTTTATTCCCACTGTGTGCTGCGACTGGCCAGGTGTGCAGAGTAGGCTTGTTGCGGTAGTCTGTGTTACTGGTGTTACACACCGCTTGCTTTTTTTAAACAGAAATAAAACGCATTACGTTTATTTTTGCGTATCAGTGGCCACCTTGTGTCTGTTCTGTACAGCAACAGCAGCACAGGGGAGTCAGATTTAACTTTCACTTTCACAACAAGACGATGGCGGAGGAGTTAGTGTCAAAGTGAAACGCAAAAGTGAAAAATCAGATCATTTATACCATATATCTATATTGTTTATAATAGATTATCAGTGTGTTTTCTTGCTACATTCACTTGCTGCACACAGAGAAAATACACCAGAAACTAGAATGCGAGTCGACCATGGAGCTCCATGCCGCTGTGGTCTGGACAGACCAATTGAGTGTGCATATAACTGTAGTCTGCTGACTTCTTAACATCATATTTATGTACAGTCTATGGTTAACATGGGCGCTGAAGGGAAGCGGGCAGCGCCGAGGGGCTTCTGCCTCACGTCTGACGTCAGCTGCCAAAATGGGCCACGCAGCACTGTGGTGCGTTTGCGGTGTAACCGGTAAAAAAAACTGTGAATTAACAGGTGAAAAAATGTCCTCACCGTTGCATCCCTAGTGCAGAGGCCCAAAAGCAAAGCAGGATTTAAACCTCCATCTGAAGCTCTCTTTCTTTATTCTTCACACTTCCTTTACGATTCATGTGTAGAATGTCTTTGAGGACAGTCTGTCTGAAAGTGAACGCCATTATCATCATTCGCACAATGCATCGCACTTCACCCATCTCTATTAAGCAGCCTTTTTGCCTCTGTCTTTGAGTGTAGCCATTCGGAACAGGTAACACTTTAGATGTGTTTGGACAATACATTGTACAGCAAAGTTCTTTTGCAGCATACTCAGACCTTAAAGGGGTACTCTTAGTATTGCAATTAAATAAAATTGAAGGATCAATGAGGGTCCGATTAACCAAAGAATGGTCAAACTTAGTCTGGCAGAGGCTGAGATATGCTCACTTTTAGTCCATAGTAAGGGTTAAGCTTCAAAAACTTGATCCTACAATTCCCAAAATGCAACACACTAGCACTCAAATTTCATTAGACCCTCCCCGACTGGTAAATGCACACATCTTTTAAGTTTTAAATTATTTATTGTTAAGTTTGAAGTACTTGACAGTTAGTAATGGAGGCTTTACATCAACATTTGGAATCCTCCAACTCCAAGCTGTATTCAGAGGGTGAAATTGGTGTAGTGCCCCTTTAAGTGCTTACAAGCTGTGAGCATCTTGGCAAAGTGTCAAAGTCAAGCCTGATCAAATCCATTAGAGTAACAGCTACATATTATATAATGAGAGCATGAACCTTACTATTGTTGACAGTGAGCGTGAATGTATCATTTTGTACTAATTGATGCATTATTAATCAATGTGGCTGTGTCCGAAATCACTCGGGAGATTTATTCAGTACATAGTGCCCTCAAATTCCCACAAAGGCACAACAAGATCATGTCCATGGCATGTACACTACTTTCTCCCAACAATTCCACAGTGCAATGCTCTGGATTTTATGGATATCAAATTAAACAACTCAACTGCCAACAGTGATGACATTCAGACCCTATTATATCATCATTACATGAGTCGTGAATAAGTAAATGAGGGAGTGATTTTGGACACAGCTTGAGACTATAGTACCAACTGCCAATTTAAAACTTTTACAAATACAAAACAAAAACAATCCTTCTGGATTCATTACCTTTTGTAATTTATTTTCAGAGCTGTTGCTGAAGCTATTATTCCACCATCCCAGATAATATTGTGCACTATGGCACAATAGTAGGCCTATCCATCAACAAGGCACTCAAATGAAAGCGATTCTCCAAGCATGTTGGCATTTAATTTTGCCCTTTTCCCCGGTAATATTCAAAACATGCTTAAAATATTCAGCTATACAGAGTCCATGTGGGAGAAAGCTATAAGCTACGCTTATCAAAGCATGCTATTTTAAAAAGGTACATGTTAAATACATGTCTGGCCCACCTTCTACGAATAGGTCCAAACAACTATTTTAAAAAGCTACATAACTCAAGCTAATGGCAAGATTTACCTTATCAGGAAACTTTAAGTGGATATCCCCCTCACTTCAAAGCTCTTCCAAAAGCAATTTGGATTGTAGAATAATGTGATTTTGAGAAAAAGCAATCAACCAAAACAACTGCAGTGAAAAACAGCCAGAGCAGGAGCAGTAACTTATCACGATTTGATTTAACTGCTGTGGGTACAAACTGTAAATGGAAAACTGTTATTCCATTCCAGTTGCCAAATGGGAGAAATAAGTGAGAGAGAAGAAGCAAAGGTGAAAGGAAGGTCAGGGAAGTAAAGGAGACAGGAACAAAACAGAGGCAGCCAGAAGGCACACAGGAACCAGTGTGGGGAAATTAACACCATCCACCAACCACATGTTGGTAAATTTAGGCCGAGTCTGTTACATTTGTCTATTTCACCAGTCACTCCGGAAGGTGAACAACCACTTTAAAGGTCAATAAGATGAATTTTCCCCTTCAGGCTCATTGGCTTTTATGCAAAAAATAGTGCCAAATACTGTGATCAAGGCATGTAGACCTAAATTCATTTCGAGCACTTTTCCTGTTTTTCTTACATAGAGAATTACAAGGTGATCAAATGTCATCCCACCTCCAGCTCACCACAAAACTCTGACGAGTGTCTTTGTGGAAAACACCATTTTCTAACAAGCGTTAATTAAAAAGTAATGAGGTTTTAGTTTAATAATCTTGTAAAATGTTGCTTGTGAAAGTGTTTGTTTGAGCCAGTTGAAGGCACAGTACACATGCACGTATGTGCACATGATCAGGATGGTACCACCACTGCCTCATTTTGAGCCGGGACAAAACTTGGTTCACCTACTATGAGATAAAGCACCCTATAGGTTCCCTTACCTAGATCCCACCTTAAAACTATTACTTAAAACATTTACTGACATTTAAATTAAATAAGGGATAATGTAGAACGAGTCGGTCAATATTGATGATTGAAGATTTAAGAATGACGGCATTGCTTCCTCTAAAAAAAATAAGTCTGTTAGCTTATGGCTCCTCGGCACAGATGCATAAAATGAGCAACCAAATATAGCCCATTAAAATTAATATTAGAAAGATTAACAGAGAGCTAAAGTTTTGTTGTTTTTGCCTCAGCAAATTTATCATACTTCTTTCTGTGGATCCACATGGTCCTTCAGAACTGCACCCTTAGCAACAATCTATTTTACATGGTAACGGACTGCTATGCATGGCAACGGACTGCTATACTTGACAATGGTCTGTTCTTCAGAAATAACAGACCAGAATGTTGTGATTGACCAATCAGAATGGAGTAGTCAACAAGGCAGTGTAATAAAGTGTGATAGTGTACCTTTAACCCTGAGCTTTTAACCATCTCTGTTTATTAAATCAATAAAGAGGGAAATTAGATCACATTAGAGTATTTATTCACCACAATGTGAAGAAGAAACTAAAATAAAACATACTAGGGCTGCACAATATGAAGAAAATATGCGATAACGTTGTTGAATATTTACGATAATGATATTACTTGTGATAAATAAACAGTCATATCAATTCTGCCTTTCTGCTGCTTTCAGTATACTGCTAAAATACAATCTTTTTTTTGTTGAATTAAAAAAAAAAGGAAGTTATTTCTGACTTTTTATTGAACATTGAACTAAACACAAAGGTACCCTTAAAAAAAATAATTAAAGAGCAGTTTTCTACCAACACTCTCTTTCAACTAACTCAAAAAATCCTGTGTCTTTCGCGATATGTCACAGTCTTTCGCGATGTGTTTATTGCAAAAGTTGCTATTGCGATGACGTGTGCAGCCCTAAAACACATCCTGTCCTGTTAGGGTGTCAATTAAGCTAAAAATAATAATAATAATAAAATAAAATAAAAATTACTTTTTACTACCAAGATAAGGCAAATATAAAAACAGGCAAGTGCCCTTTAAACCTGATTGTAAACCAAGGACACCTATGTGAAATAGGCCTATACAACTATTACTTGTATTAACTCTAAATAAAAATGTGCATTGAAAAAAACAACAGTAATTTACAAAAAATAAACAAAATGTTGGCAATAAACACAAATTAAACAACCCTCATTTGCAGGCCAGAATGGAGTTTGAGTGCGATGTGTGTGTGTGTGATAATTTAGCAATGCATGTTTGGGTTAACATTACTCACCCCAGGCGAAAAGTTGAACGGTCTCCGTAGCTAACGGCTGGCGACAGTCCAAACCTCGGTACCAGTGGCGATGAAGAAAGTCCAAACTTCGTCCAAGTGGCAAATAAGAAACTCCAACCTCAGTACCAGTGGCAGTGAAGGAAGCAAACGGCGGGTCTCCATCAGGTCTCCATCCACAGTCCAAACATCAAACCGTTAGCATAGCATTAGCTAGTATGCTAACGCAAATCAACAGTAGCCTTCGGAGTTAAGATTAGCTCACAGAAAAACATAACCACTGACAAAACTCTTAGCTGTATAACCTTAACTCGATAGATGATTTGGCTATTAGCAGCTTCACATAATCTTACACTTTAAGTTGTAGCTAGTAGTTAAAAACATAAACACGCAGCGGTGTCGGTCTCTTCCCAGACACCCCGCTCTGCCCTGCCGGTTAGTCCCACTCCTTCACCAATCATATTCGAGAAACGTGATGTCTCTCTATAAGGACCAATCAGAGGCAAGTAAAAAAAAAAAATAAGCAAGGTAGTTCGTCACCCCTGGTGTTGAGAGATGTGCGTTTGAAAAGGTTACAATCAAGTGACATGGCCTTGACATTGTAGCAACTATAGTGTTTCTGCTATTATGCCCATTTTAACTCTGGGGATTTACACCAGGGGTCTCAAACTCAAATTGGCTTGGTGCCACTTCAATGTTCAAGGACTACTGCGCAATATTCTGAAAATGTATTTCTATTTCAACAAATAAAGCCTGCTCCACCATCTCTGCCCGCTCTCTTGTTATCAAAAACTGACTGGGCAGTCGCGGTCACCTTTGACCTTTGCCATTATTTTGCGCCAAACTAAATATATATTTTTAAATAGAGTGATTTTATTTTAATTGTAGCCGATATGAATAGGGTAGTTTAAATTGGTAAGAAAAAAAAGAAAAAAATGTGCAGACCAGATTACATTATATTGTTGACATCATGCCTTGCTGGCGCCTCCACTGGATAGCATCCCATCTGCTTCACTTCTGGCCCACCTCTTGTTTGTCCTCACAACCTCTGCAGTCCTTTTCACCCGGGTGTTTCAGATTCCTGAGCGTTCCTGAGTTTCCTCGGTCCACTATCAGCCCAATGCTCAGGTTAACCAGCCTGACACACTAAGCCGGCATCATTCATGGGTTTTGACCATGGGCTTGGGGATCTAGGGTTCATGTTGACTTTGACATGCAAGGTCCAAATGTGTCACATTACCATCCATCTCCTTTACAGAGCTCCGGTGAGACCTTAAATACACCTGGGCCCTGCAGAACTGCTTGGATTGGCTGCCATACATATATTATAGTATACAGAAAATATATAATGAAAATTAATTCCTTTATTTCCAACCTTCTCCTACTTGAGTATGTGCCCCACGTTTCATTGACGGTTCATGGTGCATGGCTAGTTTGCAGGCTGACATGACTTTGGCCCTGATGACATTCATTATGAGCTTAATTAGATGTACAACAGGCCGTCGTGGCAACAAAGACGAATGTTGATAATTAAGTTTTGGGCAAAGGTTGACTGGAGAACATGCTACTTAGATAGAGCATGCCCTTTCTTACTGATTAGGTTATGAGGCATATAGACGGAGACTGAGAATGACAGACGGAGAGAGATACGGAGCGTGAAGGTGACAGAATGTCAAACAGACAGACTGGGACAGATTGACAGAAATATACAGATATGCATAAATAAAATGTTCTCCAACACCTGGTATTCTTGCAGTTGTTTTTTTAAGTTTAAAATTTGGTTTAAGCTGACTCAATAGCTGAGTGGTTAGGGTACAAATGCCCTGAGCAGCAAGACCTCGGTTTGACTCCCGGTTGCCCGGACCAAATTTTGCTGCATGTCATTCCCCTACTCTCTTTCCCCACATTTCCTGACTCTCCCCACTTTCACTATCAAATAAAAGCATAAAATGGCCAAAAAATAATAATCAAAAAATTAAGCAGTTCAATGAGACCCATTAGTGTATGCAGGGTACCCCAAGACTTTTTAAGACCTTTTTAATACCACTTAGGATGAAATTTAATGCCAACTTCACAGCCATACTGGCAAAAGTATAAAGGATATACTGGAAAGTTTGTATAGATTTTAAGCCCCAGTAAAGCAAAACAGACAGAAACCATATCTGTACTGCCGTATAACATCCAAGTCACACCAAAGTAGGTAGTAATGTAAATACTAGAGTAAATTGTAATGTTTCACACACAGAAAAACATTTATGATGTTACAGTATTTATTTAATCCTACGAAAATGAAATGAAATGCAATACTTTTAAGGCCTTATTTTGAAAATATTAAATTCACTGCTTTTTTAATACTTTTAAGACCCCGCAGGTACCCTGTCTATGTTAATGCAACAGAAAACACTGCTAATGCTTACAATAACGTCCCTCCAAGTTTAGACTAATGGAGACACCTTTGATAAACAGCCTGCCCATCAACAAATACACCCATAAATATATTGAGGTTAACAAGTTAGCCTGACGTTCCAGGTTCAAAGTATATAAGCTACAGCCGGCTAGCTTAGTAACCTGATAAATATCTGCTTACTGAAAATAATAAGCTTGAAAGATTTTCATTTAAAGAGCCACTCCAGTGAAAATCAACTTTTTAACCATGTTAACATGTCTGTTTGGTGTTTTTTTATTTACTACAAGACATATCAAGTGTGAAATGAGCATCAACACCATGGCTGAGGATTTCTGTACAGTCTCAAAAATCCAGATTCAGGCCCCAATATTAATTTTTTAAATGCTAAATATGGCGGTTAGCTGTGTAGATATCTAATGTTAGCAAAATAAAATATAAATAAATTGTGCAAATGTATCTTTTCATCCATACACATGACGTTCACAACACTTTGAAACGAGACCGCGCCCACACAGGAGACAGGAAGTGTGTAAGATTACATGTCATTGGTGGTGCCGTATCTTTATAAATATTGAATATCTTTGTTGTTATGCAGTGAAATTGACCAACCATCAACTGAGAATGTCATGCTTATGATGTGACAGTATTGCAAACATCAACGGACATTTGACGAACAGAGTAGCATTTCCAATCACAGCTCCACTTTAAATGAATAATGGTAATACAGTAATAATGATGTTTTATTAAACAGCATTAGGAAATTCAATGTTAAAAGCTTAACCTTAAACAAGGAGATTATTTCTGACTCCAGAGAAATCCCACAAGAACTCAAGGTGAAACCAGTGTCACTGTGCTTGTCAATCACTGGAAATAGGGAAATCTCACTCGCTCTTTAGAAATGAAAAAAAAGCAATAGATGTAATTGGAAACAGAGAAAGGTGTACATGAAGTTATCACACATACAGACACACTGGTTTATCAAGGACATGTCCCCTTTATCTATTTCATTCCTTGTGTACTTTAATTTACGCTCAGATAAATTACAGTGTTCACTTTCCGTGAGTGTAATCGTGTGTGCAGTGTTGCTTACCTCTGGGTTTGCTTCTTCTGTTTCTAATGCGTGCAGCCCACAAACATCAATACAATCTCACACTTTTTGCACAAAGCATACCAACATAACTTCAGCGTGAGAGTCAATTATAGTGATGCGCATCCATGTCAGCACGCCATCAACACAAAAAACCCATTAACACCTGAAAAAACACCATTTACACCAACATGTGTCCAGGGATCCCAGTTGTATTTTAGGATAGAGAATTAACTGTATAAGTTGGATTTCTACCCAAACCGACAATAAAATGGCTCAAACAAGTTCTCAGTAGGAAAAAAGAAAAAAATGTACATTTGCTGTCAACTCCAATCCATCACCAAATCAACATGATTTGTCATTTTTTCCAATAATGCTTAGTCCTATAAAAAAATACACACCTGAATAGAATCAGGGTGTTTACACTTAAGGAAGAGCAAGTATCAGTCGCCTCTGGTGCGATAAGCAACTTTTAAAGATGCATAACTTCCACAATGCCTGGGAGAGGTTGTTAAAAAGGAATATGAGGGGAATAACTTTGCATTAAAGATGAGGAAAAACTGTCCTGCCAGCAAAGCCAATATCGTATCTGAATTTCCTGAGGCGAGTGTGAATGAAATGCAGACACATGGATAAAATGTGAATGCAGGGCGTGAGCCACAGAGGATACAGTTGTGCTTTTTCATACAAATAAACAAATATGAACACAGTTTTTCATGACCACGTCAGGGTCCAATTTTAAGTTAAGATTTTCCCCTGTAGCAACAAATTAACACTAAATATCTGTAGTTGGTTGACAAGGTTGATCAATTGGTTATTTTCTTTTGGAAAACTGAGATTTTGATCCTCGTTCGTGTCTCAAAAGCTGCACAGAATGATCTGCAGGAAGCAGATCATTCGAAGCAGTTCCTCGAATGACTGGTTGAGGCTGGCTCCAAAAGTGAGTCAGTCCCCATAGACCCCCATGTTAAAATGACCAAATCACTGTTGCTGCTGCGTGTGGCGACCTGCGCACGCTGACCACGTGAATGTTGACGCTGATGATGCCTGGTATTGGCTTGCCTCGTAGCCTGAGATTCTCACAGTGTACATGCATCTGATTGATGGTCCTACCCAGGATTATAAGATGTGTCGCACAGTGTGGCTTGCACTAAACCTGCAAAAATCTCACCGTCTGTAGGAGGCTTAAGGCTTTCTTTGCCCTGAGGTAAGGCTGTGCACCGCTCTGCTTCTCCAGTGTACAGCAACTGACTGCAACAACATCCAACAAGGAAAAAACTAAAGCATGCAAAATGTAAAAATGTTATTAAATTAGTTTATTACTAAGTGAAATGTATCGGCCATTAACTGAAACAGCAGTGACATTTGTAACATGAATGAGAATGAATGGAAAAGAAACCCACAGGCAATATCAGCAATAACACTTGGTCAAGTTCATTGATCTGATGTAAGAATACTAAATATTGATCTGCACTCTCTCAGGCCTCAGCGTTGTAAACAGAGAGGTCAGAGGCAAAGGTCACATGCAGTTCCCACGGAAACTGATTGACAGGTCTGTTGACATTTCCCTGCTGACCTCTGCTCTCCCTGATCATCAGCTCGATGTCCTCGTCGTCAAGGATACGGATGAGGTCGCCCTCGGGGTCGCGGTAGTTCACGGCGATGTCGTCCACCTTGAAGACGTTCCTGAAGAGAGACAAGGACAGGGGGACAATCAGATATTTTAAAGCCTAGAAATGTTTTTCCCTTTTTTTACTTTTAGTCATTTGAGCAAAATTCATCCACAACAGTCAGACTCAAGTTTCAACCAAAAGAATACCAAGATAGAAGAATTCCCAAAATGTCTCCAAAAAGGAAATAAAAGGAGGTTAAAGTTGCTTTGTGTAACATTATGATTTCAATAAACAACCATCATATGTTGTAATCAATAATCATTACATGGTGTAAATCAGTGGTTCTCAAAGTGGGGTCCGGGGACACCCAGGGGTCCTTGAGGGGTTCCAGGGGGTCCTCAGCAGAAAGGGGAATAATTTATGTTAACTGTAACTCCATCCTTAAGTAACACAGTGACAGAATGTATGACTAGTTTGGTCATGGGTTTCATACACTTTCTATAATAAAACATCTAAAAGCAAAAACCCTGTCAGATGGGGGACCCTGGGACAAAATCTAATCCAACAGGGGTCCGGAGGACGGAGGGTGCCAAAATAAAAAATACATATATACAGAAATATA
>JAOVVB010012224.1:0-16669 GCA_028570985.1 Heterobranchus longifilis | reverse complement strand
TACTTGGACGGGGGGGGGTGGTATATTTTGACGACATACTACTACAGTATAATGTTTTTTCAGCATTTTTGACGTTATTGCGACATTTTTTATAACATACTATACTATGAAAATGTGGCTACTTTTTTGACCATGTTCGAAAAAAAATGCTGCAATGGTCAATAATATAATTTGACATCTAGGCTGCCCTTCCAGAAGAGAAAACACTTTCCAGTGCCATATACATGTAGTGGGCTGTCCTATGTGGTGCCACACATGATTTGAGGGGTAACAAATATATTAAGCATAACTGTTACATATACCACCACCACCACCACCCCCATAGGATTGGTTCAATAGACTAATGATACACATATAACAATGAACACAAGAATACCCATTTGCTGTTAGTATACATGTTAATCATCACTTTCCATGAATAATTACAATTTCCCCTCTGTGGGGATAAATGTGGGGTGAAAAAAGTTTTAAAATATTTGCAACAGTTCGGTGGGAGAGAGGGGGTTCCAGGCTGAAAAAAGTGGGCACTGCCCCACCTTGCTCTTCCTTAGAACTGCCATTGCTCCCTAGATCGCCTTTAAATCTCTAAAGAGTTAGTCTTTCTTTCTTCTGTTAATGAATGCGCTCATTGTTGTCTTTGTTGTACGCAGCACAAGGAGTAAGTTCTCTCTGTCACTAGCTTATATCCTACCCCCCCAGTTCTCATTGTCTTTCCTTCCTTTTCCATTCCCCTTTCATTGATTAAATTTGCTCCCCCCCTTTTCACCCCCTCCCTCCAGTATTTAATTAAGCTATCAATTCTGCTATTCTCCCTGAATTTAAATGTGTGTTTAGTGAAATTAGCTTGTAATAGCCCTCTTAAATTTTGAATCAAAGTATGTTAATCTGTGTTAATGTTATTACTTATTTCTACTGGTTTTCTCTTGCTCTTTCCCTCATTTACTTTCGCTTCACCCCACTCTCCTGTTACCGCCTTCATCTAGCCGTCTGTTACTTGTGGCATTTTGAGAAAATAAATGCAGCACCTTGTTGTTCTGAGGTGCTGTTTGCTGGCATTTCCAAAAGCCTCTGGCAAAGGCATGATAAGCTTGTGTGTGTGTGTGGGGGGGGGTGTGCATGTGTATACATTTGCTAATCTGTAGTAGATGCATAAATTGTGTATTTATAGAGTGTGTGCACTTATATGTGTAAGTAAATCTGAAAATAATGTTTGTCTGAATAGTAGGTTGTAGGAATGTGTCCACCAGTCATTCTAGGTGGTCATTCTGTGTAGGTATGTTTGTGTGTAGATGTTGGTGGGTGTATGTGTGTGACATTTGGCTGCACTGACGGTGCAGTCTGATAAGTTTCCCCTTGTCTGTTTCCTGTCAGAATAGCACAAGCTAGAAATACCACCATGGTAACGAGGGCAAAGACCTTCACGCTTTGAAGTATAGTGCTGGATACCATTATCAGAGCAAATGAACACCTGTGTCACCCGTGTCTGGATGAATGCATGAGCTTGTATATGTTTTTACACATTTCTTTCTTTTGATAATTTTGACAATCTTGTGCACGAAGATTCATTCTTGACCTTGGGGGTTGTGAAGTCTGTCATTTTCAAATTGTGCATTAAAAAACCTGAGTGGAAGTGACAGACATTTGAGGGGGGAAATGCAGAAAATGCAATGGAAATAATGACGTACATGAAGCAAAAACATCACTCAAGCTTCCACTCCACATCTGTGTGGAGCGATAATGTTTCTCATATTAATACATGGACAAAACAATGAATGCCATATGTCCACCACAATTTTTCTCATGGTTCTCCATTGTTTGGTGTTGGATGTGAACAACCTCCATGATATTCCTCCAGCTGTCCACAGATATCTGAACAATGACCTTTGACACTTTCCCAGTCAACGCAGTGATTGCTTTTGGTCTGGTTTTCACAGACAGTTGACAGTTATCTGTTATGATAAAGTGCATCTATAAGTAACGTGATATGAAGTGAAATTAAATGTGTGAGAGGCATCATTATACATATAATGATGCCTCTACATTTAATTTATACAATCTGGCTCCAATGGACCACCTCACCATCTGCATTGCTAATTTCCCCCGTCTCCAAAATGTTCGTACGCATGGGTCAGGGTTTCCGTGCAGGTGCACACATCCCGTCAACCTTTGTTTTTATAGATCACAACTTTTGCATGGGAAGTGGCACATACCTTTTTCAGGCCCCATTTTGTGCAGACGCAATGGTTAGAAATGAGACCCCAGATGTTTGTGGTGCCTAAACTTAACCAAACTGTGACCGTTTCACAACATAACACTTGGTTAACATGAAACGGTCACAGTTTTGAAACGCTCCTGTGGGTCGTATTTCCTGCCACCAGGGTGCTAATTTTAGAAACGCTCCTGTGGGTGGTATTAGAGGTTAGGAAGAAACTACCTTTGTGGTCGTATGGTTTGGAGGACTTGTTGGTTGCATGTGATGTCATACACCACCCCAGATTTTCTCTCATTAGGGTGTCCAAATTAGAGATTTTAAGGTGTTGAATGGTTTGCAGTAGGTGTTGGCTGTTAAACTTTACAACTGACAATTCAGCCACGCAGGCGAGTCCCCCTGGGATGTTCTTGATGTTCCATGTGACAGCTCTGCTCTTGAATGGGGGATTCTCATCGCTTGCACTCCTCTGTATCCTCAGTTATCCTTAAATAAGAGAGCATGCTCTGTATAAGAAGGTCCTCAAAACTGATCTATGTAAGTGGTGAGTTAAAGGTATTGGTCTGCTTGAATGTGTTGTATCACACCCTGTTCTTTATGCTCACTGTTTCATCTGAACGCAGATGTTGAGAAATCACAGGTGAACTTTGATGTGATGCCGATACTGGAGCAGTGCATTTTGGTGAGAGTGTCATCCACATACCAGTACCAGATGTCAGGCGGGGTGGGAGCCGTTGAGAGGCCATCTGTCTCAAATGTTCCACATACAGGTTAGCGATAGTGAGAGCTTGTAAAAATTCTCTTTGAACATGAAATAAATGGTATCAAGGCACAACCTCAGACGATCTTATCCAAGCTGAGGTTTGTTCTAACTTCACAGGTAAGATTTTGCATGAGCCGCTGTCTGATTGCCTTCACTGTTTCCTCAGTGGGGGTGCAGTGACATCAAAGGATACCTGACACTGTGAGGGCAGCGCTTTCAAGTCCTTGAGCTTCTTGACAAAATCCATACTATTCATAATGTGGTGTTTAGTGCATCTACAGGCAAACTGGCAACAAAAAGCAGCCAAGCGGCCTGACACAACACCTTTGTCGATCATCAAATCATTAATTAAAAAAAAGAAAACATCCAATCTGTTAATTTGAATTGTTTGTGTTAGGCTAATGTGTACATGTACAATTATTAAACTAGTTTTCCAAGGTTTTCCTCCCCATGTTCATGTGTACAGAAAGCAAAAGATCCAACTTTAATTAATGTAATAATCGTCTGACACTTGATTTGATTTAATAATCTGCTTTTATTATCAGAATTATTTAAAATATTGTAAAACAGTCATCAGTGTTTAAACACAATTAGAACCAGCAGGAGCACACCATATTCACACAAAGCACACTATATTTTAGGGCTGAACAATTTTGAAAAATTATCAAATTGCAATTACTTTGACTGATATTGCAATTGCGATATGATTTGTGATATTAGAGGGAATTATAATTTTTCAGTAAGTATTCAGATTTTTATTGAAAAACATTAAAATGACCTTGGAGTGATTTTTGTGAGGATGTACCAAATAAAGATTTTTTTTTTATATCTGTAGAATATGATTTGTAGGCCGGGCCATCTCTGCAGCACGACAATATTTAATTTAAAATTGTATTTTGACAGACATTTCGCCTTCAACAAATATTGCACCTCTTCAAAATTGTAGTAGCCCATATTGCAATTTCGATAAAATTTTGATTCATTGTTCATCCCTACTATATTTACAGAAGATTCACATAAATAACACTATTTATTACACACATGTCACATAAAGTTCACAGCACGTAAGCATGACAAAGCATGTGCTCACTCCTCTGATGTTTTTGTCTCTTCGCCACTGTCCTTATCATCACCTTCAGACTGCTTCAAGATCTCCTCCAGACACATTTTAAAGTATGTAAAAACACTCTGCTATGATTATTATTTTTGTTTAACATCGTTTTCCCACAACCAAATAATAAAAATTAAAAAACTATGAAAAGGGGCTGGAAGCACATCTACTCTTCTCCCTCATTAAGAAATTCTGGATCTGGCCATCTAATGTCCCAGCCACAAATGATCGGATTGGTTCCTTGGTACATATGATGTCATATAACCTGTCAGTCTGAATCCAGATTTTTGCATCCGTTTCATTCGTTCACTGTGTAAGCTATGTACTCAGAAATTCATGCAATGCAGTGTCTCCGCAAATGGATGGTCAAACAGCAAGTATATTTCCGGCACAGCGCTGTGGAGATAGGTCTGGCTGTGCGAGACTATAACAACTGAGGGCCTTCGGGTGAGGCAAGAACAGTGTGCTTGAACAGCAAAAAGCATGTGAAAATTCTCACACGTGCTACACTGATCCGTGTCTGTGTGCATGTTTTTTTTTTTTTTTCACATTTGTGAAGTGAAGTAGGATCAGGGCCAGCAGTGAGCTTCAACAGCCTGTGTGCATGCCAACACGTAAACTCCTGTAACTCATAATGGCTTCTCAGGAACAGAGTGTGCTGCAGTAGGCATTACTGAAGCAAATCCTCTGTTTCTCTACCTCAAGGCCATGCTTTTTTTCCCCATCTTTTTTTTTTTTTGCACAGCTCCACTATCAATTCAGCCTTTTTTCTTTGTGGATTCACCTTTCAAAGATGTTTTAATCTGTGTGCTTCACACTTTCACTTTAAGAATTTCAATGATACATGAAAAATCAACCATCTGAAAATGATGTCTTGTAAATAATGCACTCTGGCATTATGTAAGACATTCTACACTGTCTTACGACTTTATTCCTGTACTAAATGTTACCTTTATCACCCCTTATAATGCTTACTTTTTGATGACATCATGTCACAATGTCACTGATTCAATTATATGGTCATGTTTTAAGATGAGAACCTGGATTCGAGCATTCATGCAATCCGCTATAGGCTGAAAATAAAAATAAAATCTCACTGGATGGTAACAAATCTTCTGAGTGACAGTCAGGTGTAATGCAACAAAAACATAGAGCGATAGCAGTTACCGTTCAGTAGAGTGCTATTATAATGACTTCTCTTTCAGTGTTTTGTCTTTTCTGGTCAATAAAAGTGAACAGTGATATCCTGACCACACTATCACACCGTAATCAGAAAGAAAAATCAATAGACACTAATGACCTTTGACACAGGAACAACATCACTTCTTTAGCACTTGTGAGACACAATTTCAATCATGTATTCACTATATTCCAGTCACAGAGCGTACTGCTATTCTCTAACCTTTGTGATGGAATCTTCCTGTCTTCTCCGCTTTCTCCTCCTCGCTGTTCACTCTCGTCTTCTTCTTCTTCTGCCCTCCTTCTGTGAACAAGAAGAAAACACTTCACAAGACTGTCGCTGCACCCGTCAGCTGAATGCATCTCTGCGTCTGTTAGTGTGTGTGCATGCGTTCGGGTGCTGCACATGTAGATGTGTGGGTGTGCTTGCTTGGGTTTACATGAATGTGTGTGTGTGTGTGTGTGTGTGTGTGTGTGTGTGCATGCGTGTGCGTGTGTGCATGTGGGTGTGGGTGTGACACACAGCGGTCGCTGTCTGATGCATCTTTAGCCTGGCTCCAAATCAAAAACACTTGTACTGTATCCCCTCGGGGAGCTAGACAGACAGCGGCAGACTGGCAGCAGCAGAGAGGAAAAGAGAGAGAGGAGAGGAAAAGAGAGAGTGCGGAAAGAGAAGAGAGAAAGAACACATGCAAAGGTGAAAACACGCAAGGAGAGGAAGATGCTTGTAAAGAGAGCGGGGGGAGAGGATGGATAAATGGAGGACAAAAGTAAAGATGGAAAGATTGGCGTGTGAAGAGAATTGAAGAATGGAGGAGAAGAACAGATAATAAGAGACTCAAAGAAGGAGGAGAGGAAAGGGTGCTCAAGAAAAAATACGGAGGAGGAGAGAGTCTTAGGGGGAAGAGGTGAGACTGAGTCATGTTGGTGTTGATGTACAACATCCCCACTGTGCTGGTTTCTCTCTTCCCCTCTCATACACCACAGGTCAAATGGATTGCGTGTG
Source organism: Heterobranchus longifilis (assembly GCA_028570985.1). Classification (NCBI taxonomy): domain Eukaryota; kingdom Metazoa; phylum Chordata; class Actinopteri; order Siluriformes; family Clariidae; genus Heterobranchus; species Heterobranchus longifilis. The sequence goes on along the minus strand of JAOVVB010012224.1, from coordinate 10,401 downwards.
CATGTGTGTGTCTCAGTTGTGCCCCTCTCCTCTCCTCTCAGAGTGTGTCTGCACAATCTTTTTTCTCTGTGTTTTGGCCTCCCGTTCGCACTAAGTTGATGTTTTTGACACTGGATGTCAGAGCTTTTTGACAATGCTCTCCAAAAAGTAATGACGCTGAAAATACTGGCCTTGTGTTTTCATTTTGAATCTCACCATTGAATGAGGCCAGACCCTAATGCAAAGTGAAAGAAATGAACAGAGAGGTCAGGGATACCAGACTAGGCGTTACAATGTGTTTACGAAATCAAGCTCAAAAGGATTGTGTATAGCCAGCTTAGTGGGGACAGCCTCACATCATTCCCTGATGTTCATTAATGAGTGCTAATATAATGTAAAGAGCAACTCGTATAAACACAAATCCTCTGCATTTACCCAGCACACACAAACATAGCCACACAGTCTAATATCTCTGGCAAATGGGCAGATTGTCCACACATTCAAATAAGTAATTACATGCACAAAAAAAGAACTTATTTGTGTCATTCTCTCTGCCCCCACCTCACTCTTTTCTCTTCCTCCAGTCATCTAATTTTATATTTTTCTAATTAATTCTCTTGATTCATTAGGGATGGAGGAGAGGGGAAAAAAATGAGTAGGGAAGTGAAGGATGAGAGAGGAGTGGAGCATCTTGCCGTCTGCATTTCTCCCCTGCAGGGCAAAATGATGAGTCTCCAAACTGCAGTGAAAGTACTCTGCACTGCACTGAAATAATAAAGAGCGGGAACTAGAACAAGACGAATCAAAAGAGGAAAATAACTAGAGTGAACTCTGCTCAAGGCAGCCTGACCCTCCCCTGCTTCTCCTCTAACCCTTACTGTTTTCTCCTACCTCTTTGTATTTTCTTTGCTCCCTTTCTTCCCTTTCCTCCTTTTACAACATTTTGCATGTGTCATCTTTTATTTTGAGACCGCAGTGGAAACACGAGTGTTCAGACAAAGGCTGAAATGCTAAGCGAGAGAGTGCATGGAGACATGATGGGATGGACAAAGACTGAGAGCAGACAGATAGAGAGAGATATATAAAGAGAAGAAAGGCATTAAAGATTAAAACTGTGAGATGGAGACAGACAAAAGCTATGGTGACACAAAATGAGAGGGAGCTCTATAAAGCTTCTTGGCTCTTCCGTTTCTAGAGAGTTTAAATAGAAATGTAATGTAATGGTGCAAATGTCTTTATAATGTATTATCTTATTTGTGAAAGTCCATTGCTTTATGATTTTATCATTGGAGACAGTGAGATGGTCATTTTATCCTGTTTAATGTATTAGATTTCTCTTTTTGTGTGAGTTTCATTCCCATAGCAAACATAAGCCATTTATTTATTTGAATACTGAGGTGGTATACATGAGAAAGATATGAAGATTATTATACAAAGTGTATCCAAAATATGACCACTACCAGGATATTATCTAATATTCACAATACAAACACAATCAAGCTGGTGTCGAATGATGGAATCGCAGATAATAATATATTTATTTCACTTTCAGAGTTATGTTCACAAAAATAATGATTCTGATCGTATCGTTATTGTCATATATTTTCATTTTTAAGGTATTCTATGTTTAATCAGACTTGTTTCCATTAGTACAAAATGGTATTAATTCACTTGAAATGTATTTCTATCTTGTATTACAAGGAACACAATGAGAATGTAATATCCCAAATTATAACATGGTCCATGATTATTCAAACTGCAAAAAAGCAGTTGTTTTAAGCCTTTGTGGACAAATTGTGCAAAACTTCAAATCTACAATACAAATATCATAATAGAACATATAAAAGAAAATGTGCTGAAATGCCACAAAAGCTACTAGCTGGCAACACAGTCCAAGATATGTGTTAATTACAACCATCTTGGGGAAAAAAGAAAAAGTACAGTCATAGCAGAAAGTGCCAACAAAAGTATTAAAATAATGTCAATGGCAGTTGGTTCTGACTGGGCAGATAGGGAATCATATAGGCCAATCAGATTTCAGGGGTGGCCCGTGCCACAAAAAACTACAAATGCAGCCCCAACACAAGATGGCCATTGTGGCAAAAACTTCAGCTCTCAGAATGCCTCGTCACCCACAGGTGTAGGTACTTAAGCCACCTAATTAGAGCAGAGCTGGAGAGCTGCAGGTGCACAACGAAAGGAGAGGAGCTGGCTGAGAGGAGCTGGGAAGCCCATGGACTTTGTGTGGAACTAAACAAGAGGAAAGTAGAATAAACTTTATGCTGAGCATGTTTGGAATTGTGTTAAGTTTGAAAGAATATTTTTTCTCCATCGGGAAGTTTTTAGTTTGAACATGGACATTTATTTTGAACAAAGAAAACTGAATTACCTGTGGATGACCTGTTGATGGAAGAAATAAAAGCTGACACTTATTTTTGAATACATTTTTTGGCCTGGTTTTTCAGTTTTATTGCACTGCCCTATCTTGGCCTGCCATAGTGACCTCTCACAACATTACACTTTGTTTCAGTAATAATCTAAAAAATATCTGTGAATCTGTGAGAAAGGAATGAACGGGTATGTCCGTCAAAGTTTTGACTCAGGTAGGACTCTTCACGGGAATGCACTGCTCTTTGTTTTTTTTTCTTGTGTAGAATAAAGTGGCTACAACTGCATATTCCATTCATATTAAAATAATAAATGATACCGCATAACTTGGCACAACTGTGAGGTGACAATGTTAAAACAACCTGTGTTGTAAGAGTAGTCATTGTTATTCTGCATGGGAAACTGCGTGGTGAAGTTTTCATTTTACGAGTCACCCTGTGGATCCATACTGAAGGACCCCTAAAGGGTATCTAGAGCCTCTGTGTCATAGATAACACTGACAGACACGGCGGCTGTGCAGCTGCTACTAAAAGTCTGGTCACACAAGGACAGGGAAGGAGAAAGGTAGGCAGAACAGATTGGGAATGCACAGATTGGTATTCATTGTCCGATTGTGGTTCAATCAGTGCTGTCATACCCCTCTAACACTTGCGTGCACACACACAAAGTGATGTTACCGAAAACAGAATGCCAAGTAGGGCTGGTTGGCATTTTATTTGTGTGTGTTTGTTGTGAAGCAGCTGTCGGGGAGGTGAAGCTGCAGTCATCTAACAGGACATCCAAAGAGCTTCTCTGTTGTTCGTCTTAAGGTTGAAGGCCCTCCGTTATAAACACACTTTTGCGACGCAACAGGAGAAGTCCCGGCAGAGTGACAGAGAAACAGCTGATGACAGGCACTGAAAAAATGAATTGGCATTGAAAACAAAATAGAACAAAAATATTTGATACCATTTTTATATATTTTTGCATTCTGATGGGTTTTTTGATGACAATCTTTGGATTTTCCGTTCATGTCACTAATTTTTCAATGTATTTTTATTTTATTTTAGGCTGTTTTTCCCCTGAGTCAGTGGTGGAAAAAAAACGGCATAAAAAACTGACATGAAGGAAAAATGAGAAGATTGTCATCCAAAAACACATCAGAAAAATAATATACATTTTTAATGCCTGTGTTTTACTTTTTTTTGCAGTGCCAATACAGCTTGTTCCAACATAAGTGTTTAAATTTCCTTTTTCAGTTCAAGTTTTATTTTCATTGCCATTTTTACTTTTTTCGATTGTCAAGCTTTACTGTCACTGTTGTAGCTCCTTTCTATACTGCCAAGTAGGTTAATCCCTGATGATGCATCAAATTGTGTTTACAGTTGAGTAAATGTACATAGTTACTTTCCACCACTGCTAATATGAATGGACATGTGGAATGAAAGCCTCAGACTTTTTACTAAATGATGCCCACGCTGCTGACAGACTGCCTGACTTTAATTAATGTCTAAAGCTGAGAAATGCAGCTAAAATTGGTTTAAGCACTTCTACATATTGTTGAGAAATTAATTGAAGGAGTGTTATTTAAGGACTGTGGGAGCCGGATGAGGCCCACTGGCCGCTGATTGACCTTCTGCGTCCTGGATGTTGCTGAGACATGGCATCGCTGATGGTATTACTCACAGTGTAGTCACAAAGGGGCAGAGAGGTGGCTGGACAAGGCACAAAGGGACAGCTGTGTGCACTGTAAAAAAGCCAACTCATTTGTTCGCATTAGAAAGTATTTCAAGTTGTCAAAACTTCAGTCCAGTGGTGGAACTAAGTAGTCTACATTTACTCAAATAACATTACTGTAATTAAATGGCCTAGAATGTCCACTAAATCTCAGTGGACATAGTACTTTTATTTAACTAAGATTTTGAATGCAAGACTTACTTTTAACTATTTGTATCTACACTGTGGTATTACTACTTTTACTTAAGTAAAAGATCAGAGTACTTCTTCCACCACTGTTAAGAGCAGAGAACATCAGAATATGGTAGTATTGTTTATTTGTCTCTGAGGGTTTTTCATACTCTGTCATGTTGTGTACAACACTACATATGCATGCTTTATTTTTAATAGATCATATATGTTTCTATACTATGTTACCATTTGGCTCCTCTTGGCACATGCTCCTGCTGACGCCATGGCTGGCTCTTGATTTATATTTGTCCTGTCAAAAAGATGTACATGCTGTCATGGTAACCAAAGTATTTTAGTATACCAAAAGGAATGAACTGCCATAATTATAGAGGAGATTGTATTCATACTGTTCTAAGTACAGTGAAGACATATTTTTGTCTATTTGCATCACAGTGATGGATGAAGATAAAGAGAGCGACGCTGAGGATCTCTCATTCCTGGCAACAAGTGCAGAGCTGTCAGTAAATACGTGTTGTCTTTTACTTCCTGAAGATTCTAAAGTATTTACAGTTCAGCCTGTTTGCTATTAATTGTGTATACTTTATTTTTTCCCATTTGTGTTTTACAGCTGTTTCTATCATCATCAACTGCCAGAGCACACCAGGCTTCAGGAACAGCATGAGGTTCTTAACCAAAATTAATTCATACATACCAGTCATGATGAGGGTAAGTATCAGTATTTATGTTCTTGCATGTATGAAATGAAAACATATATTTCAACCAGCTGTGGTTACTAACACTTGAATGCAATGTGTTTGCAGTGTGCCATGTTTCCCTTCTCAGACTAACTTGTAATGACTACTGAATATTAATCCATACAAAAATGAAGCCATGTGTCTGAATGGCACAAATATAATACACACTGTACTGTCATAAACAGTTGAGATACACAGGTGAAGTAGCCTAAAAGATGGCTAATTTCTTTCTTTACTAACAGCAGTTTTTGTATTTTGACAAAATATAAATATCCATATGCAGTGTGCATCATCTCGGCTGTAAATTCTGTAAAGTCTGTTTAATAGTTGTTTATCAGATATTAGCCATCACTACAGCTGGCTGAGTTTCAAGGACTACAGTGTAGATGCTAAGTGTCATTACATTGTTTCTTTATCTTACTGTGAATAATAATGGAATCTTTAATATTCTATAGGGTGTCAGAGGCACTTCATCCTGAGACGTCTGCAGAGCCCAGTCGACCGCTGCTGCAACTGACAATTACACAGAGAGCTCAAAGTAAGTATTTGAATGTTTTTGTCATAGAGAATAAAATCAGGTCATACACATTATCTTAATAATTTGCTGTTTTTATTCGTGTCTGACTCAGTCAGCCGTTACCCAGGTCATCAACTGTCCCCAGCTGTCCTCCACAGCACACACGTGTGTGGGACTAGCACACGCCTACAGCAGTGCAGGCATAGATAAGGCACAATACCAGTGTGTAGACAGGTATGTTATGATCAATCACTTTGCATTCATTTAGTTCATAAGATCTTTGTTTGTGATGACTGAATACACTTGACAGCACATGGAGCTCTAGCGAAAATCCAGTGAGGAACTCTCTACTCTCTTGCATGCTCACTCATTATGTCTTTGCTGTTACGGTCTGGGGCTGTCAGTCATGTCATCTGCTTTTTCATCAGCTGGTCAAATCAGCGGATCACATCTCTTCAATAGCATATGCGATATTAGCGATATGCGATAACATTGAATATTGCGATAAAGATATTAGCCTACTTGCGATAAATAAACAGTTCTGCCTTTCTGCTGCTTTATGTTGTCAAGGAGGTTTAATAAGAACTGTGAGCTACACAAAACGTGCATTTATAAGCTGTTATACCCGTGCTGACATTATCAGGTAAGCGCAAAGTTTCTCATTTAGGCCTCTGTACTTTCTTTACTCACAGGTGTGGATTCAAGCGTCCGTCGCGCTCGCGCAAAGATAATATCCCGTTAACGTTTCTAAAGAGATAGGTTGGAGCCTTCTCCTCTCCTTCACTCTCCGTGTATATGCTGTTACTCACAGATGTGTGAATTAACCTGGATATAAGCGGCCGTCAGTTAAAGAGACTGAGCCTCCCTCTTCTCTCATTAAAAAAAAAAAAGCAGCGGCACACCGCCGCTCATAGGTGCATGCAGAGCAAACTGTTTAATTAAAAAAAATAAAATAAAATAAAGTCCTTTCGAGTCGTCCGTCTCAAGTCAAAGTCAAGTCTCAGTACACGCCATATGTCGCAGTCTTTCGCGATGCGTTTATTGCAAAAGTTGATATTGCCATGAGGATAAAAAAAAAAAAGAAAGATAGGTTGTGCAGCCCTATTAAAAACCCTTGTTTTTATAGCCTATGCCCGAACGTGCGTGCGTGTCGTTCTGACTTACGCACAAGCCATCTCCTACCTGATGCATTTGATGTGTCGTCTGGTTTTGGGACGACACATCTCCACTCACTCTAAACTCTGACCAGCTTTCAGGCTCTGCTGCCTGGCGGCTAAGCTAGCTGTCACTCTAACAACAAACAAACAAACAAACAAACATGTCTGTGTGTGGACGATGCTATCAAATATACTCACAGCTGAAAGATGACATCACATGGCTGAAGGGGGATCTCGTGAAAAACAATGAGCTAATCCTTCTTTCTCCAATGTTGTCACGGTGCCGGGGCCAAACAGATCCCAGCCCTGGAGTCCTCCAGCCTGGCTGTGTCCAAAAAGAGGACGAGTGGCCCATCCGTGGAGCTAAACCGAAGACACAATCCTGCTCCACTCCCTACACCGCTCAGCTGTGGATCCTGGTTCAAAACGGCAGCAGAGGTAACGTAAACTCCGGTGGCCCGGTGTCCTCGCTGCCTCCTACGGCCTCCAACGCTGCGGAACGGACGCCCCGGAGCAGCGGCTGCCTGTCCTCCCGCTCTCCCGCCGAGCTTCGCCCTGATGCTGGGACGCATGCCCGCCGCCACACCAGCAAACGCAGCCACAGCTGCTCACCTGTTGTGGCCGGGTCCTCCATAGTTCGCCACGTGGATGCAGACACAGTGTGCTGCGTTCAGGATATGAAGTCCTTCACTACAGTCTGTATCTACCACTGCTGTGCACGCTGGACTTAAATTAAACTCCAGCTGTCAAAAAGACTCAAAGCGGATCTGCTCGACACAGGTAAACAATGCACCATTTCCGGTCGCTGCCCGTGACGTCAAATTCAGCTGTCTCCGTTGTTAGTCATTTAATTATACCGGAAAGTATAGCTCTATATTATACATTTCATTTATGTATGTATATATGTATTTATCTATTGTTTTCCTGCACATTGGCACTAACGTTGTAAAGTAATAAATAATAAGTAAATAAATAAATGTATAAACATTGAAATAAAGTTTTAGATAGGATTTTTATTTTATTTTTTAATATTTCAAAAATATACATTTAAGGTTGTTTGGTGTAGCCTACATTAAATAATGTTATATTTTAAAATATATTCATTATGTAGGCAGGTAATGTCCTTTACCCCTCTGTCTGGGCCCCCTAGTGGCAAGGAGGCCCTATAGGCATGTGCCTACAATGCCTGTGCGTAGATCTGGCCCTGATTGTAGGTCAAGGACAGGCAGCCTGCTGGAGTGACACACCTGGTTCTTGTGAGCTGGTCCACTCCACCGTGGGAGCTGGTCTGACGGCAGGCCAGACTAATCAATTCTCCTGATTACCCAGAAAGAGAGCGAGAGGAGAGAAAGAAAAAAAAGGGGAGAAAGAAAGAGGGAGCGTGCATATTGAACATCTCCTGATATGCTTTTAATTATAACATACATAATATATCCTATGTGGGATTTCTGCTGTAAGTATTGTATTAATAACAGTTAAGAGCCGATATTCTTCTCATTTGAGCTGTGCAAGCCACTATATTTTACACAACATGGCCCTATCAGAATAAAAGCATCGAGTTAAAGTCGGGATTCTGTGCAAAGAAACACTTGAGGGCTTTAATCTGAAACTAATTCAGGAAGTGTTGATTTAATCACGGCATATTCTACAGATAGATATTGAAACTGCAGTGAAATGTGTAATTTGGTGGAATTATGGACAATGAGGTTTGAGTCAAAACATAGTTTTTTCCAAGAAGATTGTGCATGATGTTCAGAACTTTAAAAGTGTGCTTCTCATGCTGTCCAAAATTGTGACTATAGTAGTTCAGCCTGGATCAGTGGCCTTTGTTGGCAAAAAGCTCACATCTTGGTACTTGGAACATTTTAGGTCTTTCGAGCCTGTGGAGAACATCTACACAGACACTGAGATTTTTGATCCCGAGGCTCTCAGCAATCATCATCCATTGGTGCCATACACAGTGGGAGAGAAGGTGCTGGTGACTCCAAAAGTGTGCCCACTCCAGTGAAGGGATGCAAAATGGTACGTTAACTCTGATTACACTTCATAGAAAAAAGTCTCTTCTGCTCCTCTCATGTTCCCTCTCTTTCTTCCATTCAAACAAAATGCTTACATTTAATGCTCTTCCAAAGTTGTTCAACCATGGTATGAGTTTTGATGTGCTGTTTCTCAAATAGCTTTACATTCTAAAATGTTACATAATGTGATGATTATGTGATGAGTACTGCTCTATCTGATATGATAGTGGAGGAGATAAATGTGAGGTTGTGGGGTTGTCAGCTGATATGCAGAAGCTGAATCAGAATAATTTATATTTTCATTTGTGTTGTATGATTTGAATAATTGCATTGAAAAACAGAATCTGAATAGCATCATTTCATATTTATTTTTTTTGTTTGGAACTGAATTCCAGTAAACTTGAAACTTTATGTTATATTATGAAATTGAATTCACTGGCTCTGAATCTGATCCTCACTTTCTATATACTTCCACATTCAGTTCTCACAATTCAAATTCAGTTCTTGTAATTCAATTTTTACTGTTTACTGGCTTTGATCATCCAATCTATGCTAATTAGGATCAACTGGCACACCCTTTGAACTTACAACGAAATGGAATTCATCATTATAAGAACAAAGATACAAACAATTCTGCAGTTTAAAAACATGTCATGAATCCCACTTACACTTTTCTTAGAACCTTTCTTAAGAACACATTTAAGAAAAAACTTAGATATTGGTGAATGAGGCCCAATAAACGTAAATATGGGTCGTAATTGCTGCTTGTACAAATGAGCTATGGTGTCGTTTTCCGGTGGAGGACAGTCTTCAACTACCATAATGTAAATACATTAAATTGCTATTGCTGACAAATTGCCAACCGAGAATTATCAAAAGCAGAATTGAATTTCCTGATTATAACTGAAGGATTATAACTTTAAGGCGAAGAGAAGAGATGATGGCAGCTTCATCAGCTCCATCTGACACAATACGAGAATGACAGAAAGGCTGGATGCCAACAAACGTAAAACAAGAAGAAGAAAGGCTACAGGTCACACTTCTCATATTAATGTGACGTTTGTCCTATGATTGTGGCAAAATGCATTAAATTGCAGCTTTGAATGAACAGTGACAACATTTGGGTCACATCAGATCTGATTAGATGTTTCAAAATATGTAAGTGTGAAAAAGGTGTTGGAGTTAGCTTAACTGACCTTTAGTTCTAGCATTTTCATGAGAGAGGTGTAATGTTTTCAAAAAAGGAAAACAATATCCCATAATCCAACAATATTGTCATGACGTTGTTAAAATGTGCCACATGATGTTTTTAATAAAATGCAAGAATGAAGAGTTAAAGAATTTCAGGGAAAGAAACTGTCTCCCACAGTAACATTATTGATCTAATTAAACATGAAAGGATGTCATGTGGCAAAACAGCTCATGTCACTCCTACTTGTAGCCGCTGCACATGTGTGCTCTTACTGTGAAAATGAAAAGAGGACAAGACAGGAGGAAACAGAGGAGGAGAGAGAAGAATTCCCAAAAGATGGCATAAAAAAATACAATCACGCACACTCCCACACACACACACACACTATATAAACAGACACGTGTGGGCATGGGTTGCTTAGGCTGATGTGCGTGTGTGTGTGTGTGTGTGTGTGTATGTATGTGTGTATATGAATATCCAGTGTGCCAAACATTAGCGAATTGCGTGA
>JAOVVB010012199.1:0-16671 GCA_028570985.1 Heterobranchus longifilis | reverse complement strand
TGCCTTAACCACTGAGCTACCCCTGGCCCCATTGATTACTCTCACAAACATGTAGTTTACTTATGGACACACAGCTATTTAGTCCCAGTCTTGTGAGTTCTCATTATATTGCATGTGCTCTTGAAAATGCTCTTACTTTTACTTTGAAACATACACTACTGCTCAAAAGTTTGGGATCACTTAGAAATTGTATTGTTTTCCAAGGAAACACACACATCTGAGTAGAAAATATAACAAAAGAATAAGACATGCTGACATTGTCAGAGTTAGAAATATTAATTTTGATGGAAATGATGACTATGCTCATCAAAAAAAAAAAAAAAACTTTTGCAGCAATTACAGCATGGCAGACATTCTAGCTGCCAATTTTTCAAGATAATCTGATAAGATTTCACCCCATGCTTCCTGGAGCATCTCCCATAAGATAGATTGGCTTGATGAAGTCTTCCTCCATACCAAACACTCAAGCTGCTCCCACAAAAGCTCAATAGAGTTCAGATTCTCTATTAAGAACCACTCAATGGTTGCAGTGAGACAATTGCAAACCACTCCATTACCATCGGAATTCCAGCTAACTCTAATTGTTTGTGAAATAGATCAAATTGTTTGTGAATTGTCTGAAAATGTTTCTTTGGAAAACAAAAAAAATTGGAAGTAATCCCAAACTTTTGAGCGGTAGTATAGCTGTGATTTCTACTGTCAGTTTTTTACCATGCATCAGTGTTTAAGTTCATTCATGATTTTTTTTCTGACCACATTTCTTCCATGAATTTGAAAGTTCAGTCCTTCTGGTAATTTTGCCTCTTTGCATAATTCTAATGCTCCTGAGATTTCCAGATCAAATCAAAACAACTATATATTATTAATATAAAAGGCCATCCTAAACACAAAGCATCCAACACAAATCACACTTAAAACAGAACATTTAGTCATTACATGGAGTGCCTGGAGCTGACCAATGTGGTGAAAAGATTACATATTTTTCTGTGGCACATAAACAACAACAAAAAAGAGAAACTGGCTCTTAGATGGGAGCAGTTTCTCATCGTTCACAAAGAAGAGAAGGCTCATAGAGCTGACTTGTTTATGACTGACACATCACTATTCCCTAATGGCAGTGGCCTCTTTTAGCAGGCTAAATTCACCCTGCCAAACTGCAAAAATTGGTTTGAGAAATATGACAAAGAGTTCAAGGTGTTGACTTGTCCTCAAAATTCTGATCTCAATCTGATCAAGCATTTGTGGGATTTTTATTTTATCCTTGGGGAAGGAATGTGAAAATCTCATATATGTAATAGAATTAATCATGTTTTCTTGAAGTCTTCATAAACTCGTAGCAGAAGGGGGACCTACAGCATATTAGACATATGGTTTTAATTCTAAGATTTGTGTTTATGAATAATTACATGCAAGTTATGTTGATATAAAAGTGTTACCTTTTGTCCTTCACTGTAGTATTAAAAGTACAATGATGGATCACACTGACAGACATGGAGTAATGTTACCTTTCTCAAGGTTTTCTTAAGTCCATTAAATAGTTGAATGGAATGAAAGGAATATCTGTGGCCTTAATGGAGGTAGAAAATATAATCTTAGAAATTCCAATGAATAAGCTATATATTCATTGGAGTATATATAATACTGGTATGCATATACACAACAGAGGAAGAATTTAGCTTACCCCCAAGGATAACCTAAAAGACAGAGACAAATCTTAAAGATGAGAAAACTGTAAGTGCATAGCTAGTAACACAATAATAATAATAATAATAATAATAATAATAATAATAATAATAATAATAATAAAAACAACTCAAAATCTCAACATCAAAAACATGATGCAAGGCAAGCAAAAAGGATTATCTTATTTTAGATATTAACCGTTGTGGAAGACCCCTGACTTTTTAGGGTGAAAAGAAAAGCTACTACCGAAGTGCCAGAACTCTTGCAATTGGAGCAAGTCTTTGGAAGATTATATACAAGGTGGAGAGCAGCTTTTTTTTGACATTTGTAGAGATTGACCAACAAAAAGAGTGTTACAGTAGTCATGTATATAATGTAATTGATTTGTAGTTCCAGTGCACTAATTTGTTTGGTGAAGCAGCATTCCAAGAGTGTTAATATTTAATGCACTACCTCATCAAAAAAAAGTTGCCATTTTAGAGAGGTCAAATTATTGGCCTGCACCAAGCAAAGAAAACAACTAAGGAGATTTTGAAATGAGTGCTGCTTTGACCATGAGTAATCATTTTCACAAATGACTTAGCCACCACACTGTGCCAATCAAAGCTACAGGCAGTGACTGTGTAAATAAATACACTGTGTGTATTAATTTATTTTATATCCAGTCAATGTATAACTGCAATGAGTTATTTCACTGAGACTTTGGCCATGTTTGCTTTGGTGAAGAAGAACCCTTTCACAACGTTAAGCCACCCTTGTGGAGGTAGGCATGTCATTATCAAAGTCTAGAGTCAGCATTATGAAGTACAGAGGCTTCACAATAATGTCCAAACCACTGGTAATACTCAAGAACAGAAAGGCCAGATTAAACTTTGCTAGAAACCTTTCAAGATTCTTTGGACTGATAAAATCAAAATTAACTTGTCCCAGAATGATAGGAAAGAAAAGTATGCCACATCAACAGTTGAAAGCATACCACATCATCTGTCAAACATTGTGGACAGTATTATGGCATAAGCATGTATGACTGCCAATGTAACTGGGTCACTCATGTTTACTGATCATCTGACTGCTGATAGAAGTACTTCCATATTGAACTTCCAGCCTCCTAACACACAGTATAACTGCAAAACAGTTTCTGCTATCTGTTCTCACCCAAATGAGGATGATTTTCCTGTTGAGTCTGATTCCTCTCTAGGTTTCTTCCTATTGCCATCGTCGCCCTTGGCTTGCTCATCAGGGACAATCTGATCATTTTGATTCATACACATTTTTCACATTTCATACAAATTTCCATAATTTTCCTTTGATTGTGTAAAGCTGCTTTGCGACAATGACAATTTTTTAAAGAACCATACAAATAAAGATGAAGTTTTACAGTGTAGAAAGAAATAAGAAGGTGTGTCCGAACAAAAAAAAATAAAATTGCACATTTAAAATATACAAAAAATACAAATCCCACTGAAGTTACCAAATGTGCTTCTTCACCTGGTTTATGGATGTATGGAAACTTCAGACAACATAAAAAAAATTGCAACATAAAAATAACAATATGAATAAAAAAAAATAATAATCACAAAAGTAAAAATACAAATAAGTCTTGAACACAATCCAAGTATTCATTAGGAAAGTATTTTAGTCAGCGGACTATAAAGGGTTAACAAGGGAAATGTGTTTAACTTGAGCCGTATGTCAATGTGAGATCAACATTTGGGAAGAAAAGTCACTTTGTAACAATCAGCTTTGTTAAAAAACCTAGTTACACTATAACGGGGTCTAGAATCTAACTTCCAGTGTGGTATAACCTAGCAGAGCAAGAAAAGACAACCGGCAACAATTTCAACCAAAACCCAAAGTGTATTAAGTGATATATAATCCCTTTGTGTGGCGGTGCTACAAATTAATTGAGTTCAGTTCAGCTTTTATTTGTGAACACATTGCTGCACAGTGAAATTCTTTACTCTTCTCATATCCCAGATTCTTATTAGGAGACTTGGATCAGAGCGCAGGGTCGGCCATTATACAGCGCCCCTGGAGCAGGCGGGGTTAAGGGCCTTTCGATCAGAAACTCAGACGCTTTACACCCTGAGCCTCCACCGCACGGTGCTCTGTGGTCTGTCTGTTATCAAAATTAAAAAAGAGAAATAATTGAACTCAGGTTAAATATGTTACCATGATATTTAAATACATTTCTACGACAGCGTACGGCTTTAGAAATAAGCCTTCATACATATTTATGCAGATTAATATCGTCTGCCATTAAGGGCTTCTTTAGGATTGTACAGAATATATTACCGTGAACAGATTTAACATTCTGTAGCGTTGGTTTTTATTTTAGCCTGAAGGCATTTCAGTATTTCAGGCAGTGTAGCTTCTACTCCACGTAGGTTCGAGCGAACCCTGCACGCAGCGCCGTGAGACAAACTCAAACGTCGAGCCGGTACGAGTTCCGTTACCCAAGAGGGTCCTTATTAAACATCTGGGCTGGCGGCGTTATGCAGGTATGAACCAGCAACATCTGTTCCTGCATACGATCATTATCATACACTTTCCTCTGCACTTCAGTCACGGTGTAATTTAACCAACACGCTTCTCCTTCATCAGAAATGGGGGAAAAAATGTAATAAACAGAGCTGTCTGCTTTTAAATTAAACCAGAAATTCCAATAACAACCGCAATTAAGTCTATCACTGCTTTTTTACCAAGGCTTCATCGGGAAAAAAAAATGAGAACAAGCGACGCCTGAGGAAGTCAGACCTCACAGATTCCTTAATTTGTTTATTTATATATTCATAATGGAAAAAAACAACAGCAATGATATAAGTGTTCTTATGATATACGCACTTGTGTAAAAGCTAAAACAAAAACAAAATTGCAGATGTGAATCCAATAATGGAGGTGTGGTTGGATTTCATGCAAATGAAGCCATAAGGAAAACCACACCCCCTAACCTTAGTTTAAAGGTAACATTAACTTTTGTAACTATTTTATAATTGTTCGCAAATTAAGTCACAAGATAAACCACACCCCTAACCTTATCCTTAACACTAACATTAACAACTTTCATAACTTTTCCATTATATCATGCAAATGAAGTCATTCAAAAACCACACCCTCTAACCTTAGCTTTAAAGGTAACATTAACTTTCATAACTTTTTCCATTATTGTATGCAAATCAAGTAACACGATAAACTACATCCCCTTAAAACCTTAGCCTTAAGAGTAACATTAACTTTTGTAACTTTTCCATTATTTTATGCAAATAAAGTCATAAGATAAGCCACACCCCCTAGCCTTGGCTTTAAAGGTAACATTAACTTTTGTAACTTTGTAATTATTTCGAATTTCTAAGATATTTGTCAACACTGAAATTTGCAACATCCTCAGTTTGTTTATTGTCATATTGAACCTCATTTATCGAGTTCAGTACAAAGAAATGGATTTGTAATTTGTTTGTAAGAGCGTTTACGCAATAAATGTCTGAGATAAATGTTTATATCCTGTCTCTCTGCTGATTTTATCGACTTCTGTGTTTATATCATCAGATCCTCAAACTGTCAAAATGTTACTGCGATTTTACACACTTATGAACTTCAAAACTTCGCATTAATGGAAAAAATTTTTAATACACGTCCTCCATAATTTTTCATGAATAAGTTACTTCTAGCTGCAAAGTAATGGCACCCTAGAAAAGAAGGACAAGTTAGTGTGTCCATTGTAGCTGATGCACTGCATTGTCTGAGCAGGATTAGTGCAGGACTCTTACGAGGTACTAATTTAATTAATTCATGGAGATTAAATGTGGGTGGGGGCGTGGCTAATGTTGCAACTGTACTGAGAACTTGTTGAAAGTTACACAAGTATGTACGAAAATTTTTTTCATAATTCTGTAAAAGTAAAGTAAGAAAGTAAACCTGGAGGGAGATTTTTCATTCAGTTTGGTGAAAACATTTACACACAAGTTTACTAAACAATTTGTAAATGAGACACACACACACACACACACACACACACACGAACACGCCCATGCTGTACACAGAGCTAATAAGCATAAGAAAGCAATAGCTACAGTCTGATTGTGTTAATGTAGTGGAGTAATTACATTTCGGTTGCTGCAGTAATTTACACTCAGAGCGCATGGCACCTGGAAATAAGCAGAATTATGGCTTGATTTCATAAAAAAAAAAAAAAAACAAGGAATTACAGACGAAAAAAAAAAAAGTTCAAATACTAACGTGTCGGTTTAAATCCAATGCCACACCCCTGCTGAATCCTGCCCTCTGATTGGTGTTCATTCATTTCCTCTAACAGATTTATATTCCATAAAAATTATATAATAAATAAGTTAGAGAGATTGGGCTTTTTTAAAATATAGATTCCTATAACACTGAATAGTGTCTCCCCCTCATGAATCTGTCCTCATCCAGCCACTCGTCTGCCGTCTGTCTCGATGTCACGCTCAGATCACGTATCGGGATACGTGTATTAGCGTATTAGCCTGCAGTCACTTTAGATTTGGCGTGACCGTGCTCTCGGTGCCTGGCTCTTCCTCCTAATGAATAACGGCTTTAATTTGATAAGTCACACATTAAAGCATGGTTTATGACTGATGCCGTGTGTTATTTCTCAGGTTTTGCCAAGCGGAATTAATTTTTCCTATAAAAGTGACAAAAAGGAAACAGCAGAAAAATCTTTGTGATTAAAAACATTACTGATTAAAGAAAACACTATGCCACTTTTTCCCCTTATAATAATATTTCCAGTAAACCCTAAAAAGAATCATCTTCATGATCATCAGTTCAACCTCTGTCTTTTCCTGGATTCCTGACCAGGATGAAGTGATTAGTGAGGATGGACAAAAGTTGTTGACACCATGTCTGTGTCTGATCACTTACTTTTGGGGGGGTATGTGGGTCCATCCACGTGCCATCTGACACATTGGGCAACAGATACTCCGCACCCTGGAGATATAGTCGTTGTTTCTATGGCAGTTGAAACTTAAGAAGTCGAGTTGCCAGCTTGATACCTACTGTAATTGTCATTCACACACTACAGGCAATTGGGGAACGCCAATTAACCTAACCTGCATGTGTTTGGACTGTGGGAGGAAACCGGAGTACCCGGAGGAAAACCACCAAGCACGGGGAGAAAATGCAAACTCCTGTGCTTGGTGGGTTTCTTCTGTGTTCTCCGGTTTCCTACCACAATGCAAAAACATACAGATTGGTCTAACTGGCATTCACAAATGACCCAGAGTGTGTCAAAGAGCATGTGTGTGTGCGTGTGTGTACCCTGTGATGGATTGGCACCTAATCCAAAGTGTATCCCAGCGCTTGCCTTAAGTCTCCTGGTATGGTCTCCAGGCCCCCCGCGACACTGTACACAGGGTAAAGTGGTCTAGACGATGAGTGAGTGATATCTTAAAAAAGGTATACATAAACTGATTTAATCTTCTGATTAGCCACATTTTTAAAAGGAGAAGAAAGAAGATATTGTTTGTTATTTAATAGACTGGCTCTTAATCTTATTTAATTCATATAGAGTGTGTGTTAAGGGGCACCAGGATAATTAGAAATGTGTGTGTAGGTGTGCCGAATTTCCTGCTTAAACTGGCATGAAAGTTGAATGGACGAGCCAGTAATCTGATATGAAGTGTGTCTGTGTGTGTGTGTGTGTGTGTAAGTATGTGTGTTTATGCAATAACTCTTGGGGGATTAAATTGCATTCAAATGAAGTCACAAAAAGAGCTGAATTGAATTCAAGTGCGCGAAATAGATTTTTGCAGAAATACAAAGAACCACTGAGCTGATATATAACGCATTCAAAAAATAAAAGAGAGAGAGAAAGGAATGTTAGATATTATATCTGATGATGTAGATACTACACACACGTTTTAATCTTTTTAAATGAAACTACAACGTCTGATCATGTTCACAACTGCATGGGAGTTATCTCTGGTCTCCAGTTATGATTTTTCACATTCATACAGTATCACTTTTCACTTGGTTCTTTCTTTCTTAATTAAAGGGCACCTATTATGCAAAACTGACTTTTTAGTCACATCTCCAGTGTATGTGTACGAACAGAAAATATGATGAAAAAAAATGTTGCTTTTTGTCTTAAAAAAAACCCATTTCGATTTTCTCCCTAATGTGACTTAATACTGTATAAGAAGAGCCCCTCCCCCAGGTTTTTGTTCAATTCTGCTATTCTCTGGAGAGGCGTGGCTCAGTAGTAGCTCATTTCCATAGACACTGAAACAGCACATTGACAATCTCACGAATGAAATAAAGAGAGTTTGGGGTATAAATAAATAAAAGCATCACTGAGGGGTATTTCGGCAGGGGCATGAACACACACTTTGGGGGATCTCTTAGACCAATGTTAACTTGTTAAAGAAATAGTTAAATATGGGACCTTTAAGGTGGAGAAACTTGCATGTCCATATTCAAAACTTTTTGTCATTGTATATAATTACCTAGAATGTGCATCATTTGGTTCAACCTAAACATTTATTTTATGGTAATAATATTCAAAACACTACATACAAAGATTCTATAATGTAGAATAAATATTGATTAAACAATATATAACTTATTAGTGACAAGCTCTTTATTGTTTTTTAATATGAGATCAATTCACAGTGACAATTTTTGCTATCTTTGATTGACTTAAAAAATAACACAATAGCTGGCATAAATAAAGCTGGCATGATATACATTATATATACAGTATATTCACAGCAAAATGAGATAAATGCAATTTCTCTGAATTTTGGCAGATTATTGTGATTATTATGTCTGCAGGCACAAAAACATTCACAATATTATTTTTTTTTGGAAATCATTACACATTTTTTATTGTTTTTTTATTTTAACTAGCTCTCAAAATTCTTCTGCTACGTTTGTAAGGCTTAATAGACCTTAATACTCAGGATTGAAATCACAATGGACCACCCAGTACGATATTATCACAAGACCTCAGTGACGATTCAATGTGTATTGCAACTCTGTTAGTATTACGATTTTATAAACATCTCAATTAAAATTCTTTTCCAGATTTTGTTACAATTCTTAAGAAATAATTCACTTCTACAAAACAGCATGCTATGCTACCTGTCAGAGTTTAAATAGTTTAGAGTGTGCCACCTGAAGCATTATAGATCAACTGCACTTTTTACTGTAACAAAGACGGACTCAACACGATGGTAAATATAAAAGATTTATAAGTTTATTGACAGTTGTAAAAAATCACGGCAGGTAGTGAGATGCAGTTCTTTTGCAGGTAATTCTGGTAATTCTTAGATTACTGTAACCGAGTGGATAACGAAAACTAACAGTTCGTTTACTTTCTCTTTTTTGCGGGGACAATGAGCGCAGAGGAATCCAAACTGAAGACACCGGGAGATGACAACAACCACACATCACGGAGGCACAGAGATAACGACTTAGAGAATTTAACTGGATAACTTCTGGAAACAAAGAGCACAGGCAAGTAGTTGGGTAAGTATTCACTTCTTATGTGTTCACAGGGAATGAAGTCCACTTTCATAGATACGAGCCCTGACACTGACTGAAGCGTGGTGTGTGGTTTTATGTGCTTTTGCTGATTGGTGACAGATGATAATGATTAGTATTCAGGAGATAAAGAGCGTGGTGTTTGACTGAGTTCAGAGTCTGGCCCGACTGTGACATTACCCCCTCCTCCACGACCCGCTCCCGAGGGTCGACTTCTTTGGCGCCGTGGTGGTCTACCCCATCCTCTGGGTGCCGGATGACCAGGATGAACATTGTGAAAGCGAACATTACGGCGGCAGGAATTTAGGGATACCTGGGATTAAGCTTTTTGCAGGGCTGACGTAGGCTCATGTCTCTAGTCGAGAGCCATACCTCATCTCCTGGTTGGTAAGTTGGAGCAGTGGATCGACGTCGATCGGCATTGGCCTTGTGCCTACGTACAGCTATCTGCAGATGGTGATGTGCTTCTTCCCAGACTCTCTCACTCTCCCAGAACTAGTAGTCAACCGCAGGGAGGTCAGACGGTTCCCCGTTCCAGGGGAATAATGGCGGTTGGTAACCCAGTATGCACTGGAAGGGAGTGAGACCAGTGGTAAGTTGAACGCTCTCCAGACTCGTGAGATAAACTGGGGACCCCGATCAGAGACGATTTCCTCCGGGATACCAAAGTAGCAGAAGACCATGTTGAACAGCAGTCTCCATGGCGGTTGGTAGGCCTCGAAGAGGAATCAAACAACATCCCTTTGAGAATCTGTCCATTATGACTAGAATACAGGTGTATCCCTCCGAATCATGCAGATCAGTGATGAAGTCAACTCCTAAGTATGACCAAGGACGTTGAGGAATGGGTAGGGGAGTTATCTTCCGGCAGGTAGGTGTCTGACACCCACTCACATACCTCCTCACGTCCCTTTCCATGTTGGGCCACCAGAAGCGATCTTGCAACAGTGAGAGAGTTTGGTTGATCCCTGGATGACCAGTGCCCAATGAGGTGTGTACGGTGTAGATGAGGGGATTGCGATCCTCTTCCAGAATTAACCGACGATGTGGTAGACAGCCAGGTGGCGTTGCTGGAGCAGGGTCAGATATGGATGGAGGGAGTTCTTATTGAATGAGGTTGACGAACATCTTTTCTGGGATTATTAACACGGATTCTCCTACAGACTCATCTTGGGCATGTAATCGCGAGAGAGCATCCACCTTCGCGTTCTTTGTTCCTGGACGATAGGAGATCTTAAAGTCAAAGCGGGTAAAGGACATAGCCCATCTTGCTTGTCTTGGATTGAGTCTTTTTGCTTCCCTCAGATATTGCAAGTTCTTATGGTCTGTTAATACGAGGAATTGGTGTGCAGCTCCCTCCAACCAATGTCTCCACTTGTCTAAAGACATTTTTATCACCAGCAACTCACGGTCTCTGATGTCATAATTGACCTCCGTCGGGCTGAATCTCCGTGAGAAGAAGGCGCATGGATGGAGTTTTGCCGGATTACCCTGCCGCTGGGAGAGAATTGCTCCAATTTCGGTTGTTGATGCATCCACCTCCACCACGAAAGGGAGCTCTGGATTGGGATGGACTAGGATTGGTGCAGAGACGAAGGCTTGTGATGCTCTAGTTCACTATAAATCTCCTGTAGAAGTTTGCAAACCCCAGCAATCGTTGTAATTCTTTGACAGTAGTGGGTTCAGGCCAGGTGCTGATGGCAGATACCTTCTCCTCATCCATCTTGACTCCGTTTCAATTGATGACATAACCGAGAAATTGAACTGATGGCTGGTGGAAGGAGCACTTCTCTGCCTTGAGAAATAGGTGGAATTCTCGTAGCCGTGTGAGTATCCTTGTGACGTGGTGGTGATGTTCTGACTTAGACTTGGAAAATATCAAGATGTTGTCTATGTAAACTATAACAAACCGGTGAAGGAAATCTTGGAGGACTTCTTGAAGTTCTGGAAGACGGCTGGGGCCTTGACCAGGCCGTATGGCATCACCCGATACTTGTAATGACCGGTAGGAGTCACAAAAGCCGTCTCCTTTCGTCTCATACGGATTAGGTTATAGGCACTATGGAGATCTAGTTTTGTGAAGAGGGTGGCTTTGCACAGGCATTCTAAGGCTGCTGGAAATTGCATACCAGAAATGCAAACATAAATAAATGAAAAAAAAATAATAATAATAATAATAAAAACACGATTTTGTAGTCCGTGTGGTGATGTATGTATTCCCACACAAAACAATCATGATAACCTACTAAATCGATTTTTCTTCTTAAAAAAACAAGTCATATTTGCAAAGGACAAAATGCAGAGAGACAATGCTACTATATTCAGGAGACACACGATCGCTTTGTGTACAAGAGACATGAGATACACATGTTGAGTGTGGGAATGTGTTACTGTACTTCCTGTTGTCCAGTCAGGATTCTGAACCAGTTGTGGCAACGCTATGGGAGGGGAGATGAATATAAAGTATTTTGAAACCGATTACGCCACCTCTTAACCGGGGAAAGAACCCAAATAAGGAACACAAGTTCGTTAGGCTAAGTGAATCAGAGAGACAGGATACAAATGTACAAAACTTTATTTTAGTTCACAATAAAATAAATTAAAACACTCGATAGCATGCAATGCTAGGTTTCAAATGGCTATCACACACAATATAGGTGGAACAGGGCACTCTGTATACTCACACCACACAAAAGGGGGAAAAAAATAACACACTCACAAGCAAAGAAAGGACATACAAATTTCAGGCACAGGCTTCTCAGCGGCAGGGGCAGGCTAAATGAGGTACAAACCCTAAGGTGCACTTCACCCGCATCCACACACACTCATTCGAAGTGAAACGGGAATACAATCAGCACTGCACTCCACACTATTACACTACCACCCGTACTCAGAGCTAGGTAGCTAACTAGCCTCCCGGCTCAACGTTGCCTGAGATGGACCAACATAAATTACCATTAAATCCTAAAATAAACACATCCAATGTAACCAAAAAAAACAGAGAAGCACGTTCTCTTTACAATAACTACAAAAACTAAAAATAAAAGGAAAAATCAATTAAACCAAAAAGCTAAATAAAAGAATTCCAATCTAACTGTTCGCTGGATCAGTCATATCAAAGTCAGAGTTTTCCGAAGGCTACATTACAACCCTCTCCATAATACAATCACAGATGCAGATAACCAAAAGCCCAAACAGGCCTTTGAATAGTAGCAAGGCAAATCTGATTGGCTTATACGGTTAGCAGAGGAAATAAACTAAAAAAACAAAAGGAGACAGCAGGAAAACCAGAAGAAAAACCAAAGAAGGAAAACAGGAGAAGAAACATTGTAGGAGGAGAAAACAACAGGAGAAGAAACAGCAGCGCCGCCCTCATTCGATGCGGAGGGCGAATACGTCCGCCTTCAGCGACTCACCGGCACCGTATCAGACACTCGTAGCTCACTAAAAAAAGAGAGCCATAACTAAAACGTATCTGTTCCATAAAGCGGAGAAAACGAAACGTACTTACCAGGAGGAATCACTGTGCCACACGAGTTGTAGCGCAGCTCACAGCCCACAGGGTTGTGCAGGGTAATGCATGCGCAAAAGAAGACTCCACGGCTAAGCGGTAAACAAACACCAGTTAGCATTACCCGACGCCAAAACGCACAACATGTAATGAGCGTATACCAACCCGGCAACGAATGGACAGTCTGACTCAACCAGATATCAGTTAGCCAGTGCGCGCACTAAGGGAAAAATAAAGCTTAAAATTTAATGTACATGCCCACCTCTCTATTAGCCACATAGCTACTAACAACCACACACCTGTCCACGCGCACGCCGTGAAGGCGATCCTAGTCGTGACGTACACCAGGTAAGATAATTCCAGCCTTAAATACCTTCAAGAGCCATCCTGATAGGCTATCGTGGGTGACAATTCACTTACTTGTGAGCCAATGAAACGACCCCATCACCCACATTGCCACACAATGTAATTTCAGAATCTAGACTATCAGTTTCTTCCTTTGACAGTTTGGTTAAATTTAATTGGTCAAAAAAATTATTTAACTGGTCTATGTTAGATTGTGTTTCTGAGGTATACAATTTTTCAAAAAATGTTTTGAATGTTTTATTGATCTCCATGGGATGCGAGGTGAGATCATTTTTAGGGCTTTTGACTGCTTGAATATTAAAACGTTGCTCATGTTTTTTCAGAGTGAGCGCAAGGAGTCGACTTAGTTTACTGCTGTCTATGTAATATTTATGTTTTGTAATATGCAATAAATATTCTGTTCTTTGTCGAAGCAAATCATTAAGAGCAGCCCTTTCAACAATCAATTTCTGTTGTTTTTCTTTAGAAAATTTAAAACCCAATTCCCTCTCTAATTCCCCACACTTACTCTCTAATGTTGTTAATTGTTCAAGATATTTTTTTTAAGTCTGGCAGCGAAGGATATGGCATTATTTCTTAAAAACCCTTTGAGAGATGCAGATTAGAAATAGAATTTTGGTTTAAGTTAGTAAATTCAATCAGTTCTGCTCTCAGTTGAGAAAGGAATTCTTCATTTTGCTGTAAAAAAAATATTAAATCTCCATCTGGAAGGTTTAAATAAAGTGTTAATATGGAAATGTGCAAACACAGCATTATGGTCTGAGATACTTTGTGGTAGAAATTCAATATTGATTAAATCTGGAAGTAATGATGATGAAAATAAAATATAGTCAATTCTCGAGAATGATTTGCAACTTGGGGAGAAATAGGTATATTTTTTGACTGTAGGATTATGCAGTCGCCAAGCGTCAAATCCGCAGTGAACAGTCTCAATGCTGTAGAAGATTGGGACTGTGCTACTGAGATTGACGGATTGGAACGATCAAGTTGTGTCAAGCACCGCATTCATGTCTGCTCCAATAATAGTTGAGTATCCATTAAGAGATAAAAGAGTTTTTGAAACATTTGGAAAAAAGAAGGTATCATATGAATTTGGGGCGTAGATATTAACAAATGCCAACTTCTTTCCTTCTACTGAAATACAACAATATGCAACTCTACCATCATTATCTGAACCTGTATGTTCAACAGTGAAATTAGAATTGTGTTTAATAAAATTATCACCCCTTTCTTTTTAGAACTACAACTTGATGACACTATGGGAATATAATGTCTGTTTTGCTGTATCTTTGGTTATCTGATGCAATTAGATGGGTTTCTTGGAGGAATGCTACATGAGTCTTTTTTCTATGTAAAAGATCTAAAACCTTTGTGTTTGATAGGAGTATTTAACCCCCTAACACTCAGTGACAAAATATTTATTCTAACCATAATCTATAATTAGGAAGCTCACGCATATTGACACATGAAAATTATGGTATACTAAAAAGATGTCAGTTAAAGTTTTCACAGATGTAAACAGAAAACTTGAAATTCCTGAGTGTTTTATGCATCTGAGCGCCCCCTCCCTCTCCCAAATCCCGCATTTAGCCAACGTCTGTGGCGATCGCGTGGCAATGTCTAAGCACTAATCACCCTATCAACCCCCTGAGAAAAGTGAATTCTTGAGGGAAGTTAAATTTACAAAACACTGTATTCAAATGCAAAATTAACAACTCCCTAACTGAATTTTACTTCACAGATTTTAAACTGGAAACTTTAACTCGCTATATAGCAGTATCTGACTAACACCCTAAACAGAAGAAAAGGAAAAAAAAAGGGGGGGGGGACATTTGTCAAAGGGTGTTTAAAGTCAGAATGCATTTACACAACAAAGATTACCATTTTGCTTTGGTAAATAACAAGGGTGCAAGCTGAAAACGCCTGTGTTCCATGTATGACACGGATTTGTTAACCATACAACGTTAGTGTTTTTATACATCCTCTTCCTCCATTGGTACCTGTAACTGAAGGTTTAAAGATCTACGAGCCGACGATATAGGCACGCCATCTAAGCCCTTGATGAATTCATCCACGTTCTCCGGAGATTCTAATGAATGCTTTTGGCCCTTGTAGGTGACACTTAGTAGCGCTGGATAGATCAGGAAAGATTCAGCGCCTTTCTGATGGAGCTTTGCTCTAACGAAAAATGCTTTCCGAAAATGCTCTGCCGAAAATGCCTTCCTCCATTGCGCTGTCTCAGGACTGTAGTCAGCATAGAATTCCAGAGTCGTTCCTCCAGGCAAAGTCGGTTTTGCTTCACGTACCCCTTGAAGGATAGCTTGCCTGTCAGGATAACGAAGAAGACGAAATATCATCGAGCGAGGTTTAGATGAGTTGGAGTTCGAGTACACTCGATGAGCTCTGTCAATCTCGATCGGGCACGGGCGCGTTGAGAAGTCAGGGATCCATTTGGTTAGCATTTTCTGCTAAAAGCCGGTGGGGTCATCCCCTTCCATTCCCGTTGGTAAATTAACCAGGCGTACATTGTTGCGACGTGACCGATCTTCTAAGTCAGTGCATTTTCGTTGCAACTGTTCCCTCTGAGACAGGCAGAGATTTGTATCTTTTTTGTTTACGAAGACTGTCTTGAAGAGCCTATTGCCAAGCTGTCATCTTGCAGCGCGCCACCGGTAGTCCCATGATAAGTTAACTTGAATTAAAAAGTTTAGTAGGAAAAGTTGCGCACGCAACTTGGATGACTGCAGTGTTAAGAAGATTGTCAAGCTGATTCAAGAGTTTGGGAGAGCTTTACAGGGAGTGAAGTGAGGGTAAAGTACATCAACAACTACTATGCACAAATGTCTTCAGGAAATGGGCTACAATTGTAGCATTCCAAGTATTAAGCCACCCTTGGACTAAGGAGAAAAAAGTACTGTGGAACCTTGGATTGTGAGCATAATTCGTTTTGGAAGCATGCTTGTGTTGCAAAACACGGGTATATCAAAGCGAATTTCCCCCATAAGAAATAATGGAATCTTCCACAACCCAAAAATATTCATATAAAAATAATTAATACAAAATATAAAGTAAAAATAAAAAAAATTTATGTTTATTCTTTCTGCGGGAAGTTTAAAACCAGTTTGTCTCTTATCCTGATGCTGTTAAAAACAGCTATGTGAGCGCCACTGTGAGATAAAACATGGGTCGTTAGAGCAAACATGTTGCAGCAGTCCGAGGTGAAGGCACATTGTTATGCGCTAAATGTTGAGTAAAAGCGATGTTATGAATAGGTATGTGTAGGTAATAATCTATTGTATGTGTAAATCATTATTAGAAATATATTCTAATTTTTTAAGATATTGGATTTTTTATTCATTTTCATGAGCTATAATCAATAAAATTAAAACAAAAGAGAAAAGTCTTGAAAAATGTCACTTTACATGTAATGAGTCTAGAATATGAGAGCTTAATTTTTTTAAATAAATTTCCAAAGAAAATTAACTTTTTCCATGCCCGTGAGGGAAGCGTCTGACATTAGCATCTTGCGACGACAAGACGGACCTAGAGTGGGACCCAAAGTCAGGAACCGGGGTCTGAACCACATAGAAAGG
>JAOVVB010012198.1:0-31727 GCA_028570985.1 Heterobranchus longifilis | reverse complement strand
AGAACTATTGTTATTAGCCAATAACTTGTCAGCCTGATATTAGTGCTTTATTGTATACAATATATCCCAGATTCCTGGTTGACATGCATACGCTTCATGATTAGAGCTGAACCTTCGTAGGCAACATGTTTATGTGTGTTTGTTACAGGAATAGCATAAAGGAAACTGGAGCTCAGCTGCTGCAGCGATAATGAAAACAGACTGTCAACAGGTTTATCTCCCACAGACAAGAATGCTTCCCTTGTGAAGTTACAGTTGAAGGGTGACATTCCGAAACACTGAATTTTTACTTTTACAATTATAGGTCCAGTGTGTAGTATTTAGCTGCCTGACTTGGCAAAAATTTAATATAATATTCATTAGTATTTTTAGTAAAAATCAAGTTTGAACAAATTTGAAAAGACATGCAATTCGTTCGAATGAAATTCGAATTAGTTCCTTTGCCAGCTGTTGTGTAGAACCCAAAATACGTCCACACACTGATTCTCAGATGCTTTGGTGTTGTGATTGTCCGCTCAGGACGGCTTTGCTCGCTAGTGTCGTAGCAAACAACATTAAAGGTCAAAGGGCACGGGTCAAAGGTCACGCTGATAGTGAATGGTTACAGCGCTCTCTGCTGGAAAACTACTTCTAACTCTCTGTTGTGCATTTAGAATTTGACCAGGCCGTTACAGTTTGAATATTAACTACATTCGAACGGAGTTTCGCAGCAGTCAGCATGCAAACTAATCATGAAGAACCATGAATCATGTGACGTAATCCTACAACAATATGATATACAGAAGTAGGATTGTGGGATGCATGTTACATATGCGATACAAAAATGCAGTTGATTCATAGAAGATTTTATTATTCATGTATTGTTTTGTTTTGGGTTTGATGTGTGTCATTAAAGGCATACTATGCAGGAATTGTGGCTTACTTTTTATAAACACAACATTGAAACTTGGCCCCTCCTCCCTGGCTCAACAAAAGTGAAAAATCACTCTCTTTTTGGCACAAGCTTTGTCTGCTTAGCGTTTCGCCTCGCTAGAGTTGTGTTTTCTTTTGGTGCATCTGCCATTTTTGTAGCTTTGTGCCCAAAGGCTGACACCCTGTAATGTCCTGAACACAACAAAATCAAAAGAAAAGAGAAAATACAGGCAGAGGGCAGGGTTTCTGCAGATGCAGACTCAGCCATGCACGTCTAGTGGGTCATAAGAGTTAAGAGTTATTTCTGTATGAATCTATACATTGTTTTTAGGAAAATGCTGCATATTATTACCTTTTAAGCATGTGTAGTAAACACCAGTAATTGTGCTACTGGCACGTTGGGGTTAGCCAAACACCTTAGATTATAAACAGGACTGAATGGGATTTGGGATAATTATTGTTTACATGGCTGAATCATTACACATCTACTGCCATATGAAGAACTGAGCTTCCCAACAGTTGGGCTAAGCGCACAAATTAGAGACATTAAAATGAAATCCTTTAACTAGCCACAGTCATGATTATATCCCTTCTGTACTCTTACTTCATCCTCTCGCTCCCTGATTCACAGTCTCACTTAATGTTTGTGTGTGTGGGACATAATTTAATAGAACAGAGTGAGGAAGTTTTCTGTTTTTGATTAATGACTCGCTTGCCTTCATTTGAATGTGCGTTTAACTTTTCTCTCTTCAGCTTCCCCCATTATTCTGTTATTCCATTGCTGTCTCTGCTCTGCACTCCACTCTTCTTCTCTGGTTAGTTTTTGTGGCAGCGCGCGTGCAGCCCCTCCTCAGCCAGCAGTCAAAGTGTGGGTGGGGTTGATTAAGTGTCTGTGGTTACAGAGGAGGGTGTTAGAGCTTGACTTTGAGAACTAGGTGGCATCAGAGATCGCCACGGTCTACAAACACACTTTCTAGAAACTGAGCTTTAAATGGGTCACGTTGTTTGACGCTGTGATCATTTTAAAGTTCATGTGTATTTTACACAGCCACAGATTGCTTTCATTACTTTAATTATTGTTTCACCTACAGCAATTTGTGATCTTCCATCGCATTTCCCATCTCCAACTACACCATATTAGCACGCCATAAATACCATGGCGTGGAATTTTTAGATTCCCCATTATATATCGCAAAGCTGTATTGAGGCGTGCCAGCCCCAAAACTGACAAAACTTTCCGTGGTAGCCAAACCCAAGCCCCAAAATTACTCATAATAATATGCTGCTGTAAAAATTACTTTTCAACACAGTTTTGGGACTCAAACTTGACACCAATCCACGGAAAAGTCAGATGACACTGACTCAGATCCAGCATTTAATCATTTTTATTTCCTAATTTAGACAGCTGTCTGTCCACACCAAAGGGGCCAGTACTCAAAGACGGCAATTATTTCTTCTAAAAAAACACATGGGTTCGAACTATTTGAATATCTATTTTTGCACATTATGTCCCATAAGACAGCAAACCAATACAAAGAGAGACATAATTACTTATTTATGTCAACATAAACATGCCTTTTTGCAAAATAAACAAATCAGATAATATACTATACTGTACAACTTAATTTAAAGACCATAGACCTCTTTTCATAATCAGATGTCTTGTTTTTTTGTTTGTTTTTACAATTCGAATATTTGTCTGCATCCAACAATTTCTGTAACTTTTCAAAACTGTCAGACATTCATAAGCATTTCATGCAATGATTGGTATGAGGAGGTGAGAGAGGAGGCAGGGTTTGAACATTCTGCACAGAAATACTTCTGTCACTTTTCATGTGAACAACCGAGTGCAACATTATGAATGCCTTCCAGGAGAGACTGTGATGGACAGCTTTTCACTCCACCTCGAGTGTGGCCTTTCGAAACTGCTATAAAAACTTTGCCTTCAACACGTCGTACAAACTATTTCTTATTGAGCATAACCCAGCCCTAACCCTACTGTGGTATGCCTATGCAGCGTTTTCCTTAAGTTTGTGGAAGATGTAGGTCTGCATATTTGGTGGGGGGGTTCTCCTCCAAGAACATTTTACGTTTTCCAATTAAAATTATGCAATTTCACATCATTTTTGGACCATTATTATTACCATATCGAAGTACAAACATTTGGAAAAGCTAGAGCAGATAATAAACAACACCCAAAAAGCTTAAAGATAAAATCTTTTCATTAATTTGGCTTTGTGCTGCCCAAAACGGCTTGCATGCTGGCTTGCTGCTAAGCCTTATAATGGGAGGGAAAACCCTGCTATGTACATTAGTCATTAAAGTAGTTTTATATGTTTCTCAGCTGAATAACTGCATTAAAATAGAAAACTGCATCACAGCTTTCATTGATGTTTGCTGTGATATTTTATGACCTGTTGTATTTTCAAAGCTGCTTGCCGCTGTTTGTTTACTTTATGCACTCCATAGCTCACTTGCTCACAGCGCTGCGTGTTTGCAATTTTAATGGAGTACAGTTGGGTGTACACAGCTCAGAATTGGATCTGAATGTATAGCGATCCTTTAAAATAAAAAAGGCCTGCATTGGTCCTTATCCCGAAGCTGCAGATCGGCATAGGGCCAGCTCCCCTTCAGTAACCTCTGACCCCTCCCAGATGTCCACCACGATTCTCCATTGTGTTAAAAGCAGTCCTCTCCCCCTCCTCCTGTTACATCATCGCTGCTACCCCACAGGCAGCTGCTGTCCCCATCCATATTTAACGCCCATTACTTAGAGATGAATGGCCATCCTCAGAAGCTGCATCGCTGTTATATCACTGCCAACATGAGACTGGAAGAGCAGCATGCGTAAATGTTGCACGATCATAAGCAGCGCAGTAAGTGGCTGTCTGCAGTTGATGGTTTATATTACACCTTTTTATGTGGCACATTTTTGGATTATACGTGTGTAAGTAAGATTTAATATTCTCATTTTTCTGTCTAGTTTGCAAACCACAATTGTAGCAGACACGTAATTTCTGTCATCACTCCAGTGTTTTAGAGTGACCTCATTTGTCTCTCTCTTCTAGGCTGCTGGAGACCGATGACACAGACGAGCCAAAGGGTAAGACGAACTCTCCGCTTTCACTGCGCTCAGATCCTCTTTCGTTCCACAGACTGCTTTATCCCTCAACTTCTCTCGATGACTCGGTGTTAAAGGAACACTGAGCTCATTGCTGATGTCAGGTCACCTACCTGCTTTATAGATGATGGCTGTTTAATACTCTGCCACTGTGGAGGAGTGAAACAAAACAGATCTACTGATGTCTTTGGCTCTGTTTAGTTCACTGTGTAATTTAAAGTGAATGTTTTGCCTTAAACGATGATTTTCTTTTCCCTAAAAAATATTCTAGATAATGTTTGGCACGTGTCTGCAGAATTTTGTTCAAAGACCGTGACCTAGTGGGTGTTATCTTACATTTGTGTGTCTTTCTGTGCAAATGTTTGATTATATGCGAGTACGCTGGAAGCTCGTTTCAGCCATCTAGCGCTATGAACTAATTTTGGAGCCGGCTGCCGCAGAGAGGATAAAATGGCTAAGTTTACACACGGGCCGCTGGCTTCCCACATTCAGCCACCTGAGCCCACAGTCTGACTCTGTCGCCTGTCTGTCTGTGTCAGTGGCCTCCTGCCTTTTTACCTAATTGGTTGGCTTGCCTGTCTGTGTGTGTGTGTTTCTCTCTGCTGCTTATGCATGTGTGTGTGTGCGTGTGAATGCTCGACTGCACAGAGACCGAGCGATAGTGACAGAGAGAGGTGATAGGATTCAGCGTCCCAGGTTATTTCACTGTTTCAGGATATATGTGAAGCAGTGTTGTGTAAATAATGTAAAGAGACATTTCTTTACCTTCTAAGTTAATCAGGAAGTGTGGTAGACCAAGTCTAATGACTCTAAAGTTTCATAAAAACTTATAATTTAATGATGCAGAGAGGCAAGAGAGCTGAAACCAATGTTAAGCTGATCTGCTGTCCAACATAGTTTTTCGATCCAATCATTGATTAAAATGTTGCATTTTACCTCTCCATACAGGTGTGCACAGTAAGCATAAACAGTAGATGTCAGAGCTGAATCATCATTGTATTTAAATGATGTGATAACTCACTGCCTGAGG
The DNA here is from genome assembly GCA_028570985.1 of Heterobranchus longifilis. Lineage (NCBI taxonomy): Eukaryota > Metazoa > Chordata > Actinopteri > Siluriformes > Clariidae > Heterobranchus > Heterobranchus longifilis. The sequence goes on along the minus strand of JAOVVB010012198.1, from coordinate 26,664 downwards.
TAGAGTTTTTTTTTTATTGCAGCAGCTCAGGTTTTACCCTTTCATTAAACTGGGTCTGATCTGTGATGAGAGGTTGTGAAATTTAAAATACAACATGAAGACAGAAATTAACCAGACGAATCTGCAAGTTCGTGTTTTATTTGCTCTGGCAGATGCAACAAATCGCAACAGTTTATCTACAGAGGAGCGCTGTCGAGGCATTTTCATAAACATCCAACATGGCTGCTGCTGATGTGGAGCGGTCTGTTGAATCCGCTATTGCGACGGTATTAAACAAACTGGACGGTATATTTTCTCTAAAAGAAGAACAAACTGCGCTTAGAGCTTTTGTTGATACACAGCTCAGCATGTCTGCACGCTGTAGTCTGTTTACATTGTTCCATCGCTCAGAGCTACGTCACACATTTCGTTGCTCTGATTGCAGCCGACAAATGAACCGTCAGTGGCTACTAATTATCTGCTGCATCATGTCCTCTTACTTTTTACATTCAATAGCCACACAGACAGGACATTGAATTATTATATTTGTTCCCTAATTGAATATTTCCCAGATGGTTTAACCATTTTATTTATTATTTGATAATTATTATTAGTATGTGATAAAGTATTTAAAATGACATTGTATGAAGCTAACCTCATGTTCTCAAATATTTAAGATCAAATGCCATGATGCAGTTTGGTAGAAATTCAGCCTGTTAAACCACGTCATTAATTTATGATGACGTCACAAATTTGGAAACGTTTTTTGCTCTGAATGATTGCTGATCTGTCCTCATGGCCACTGTGTTTCTCTGGTTGGAAGAAGAGAGTAAACATTGTACTAGAAAGAACCAGAGATAAAGAAAGAGGAACAGAGAACAGTCAGTGTAATTGAGATATGTGCGTGCGTGAAAGCAAGAGAGTGTGAGAGCCTCGGCAGCGCATTCACACGGCTGATGAGCTTCCTGTCCAAGCTGGCAGAGGATTCAGTGCTCGGAGCCAGAACGCCTCTTGTGGTCACATCAAGGTTTTCCCCGATACTTCAGCTCTCACACAAGACAGCAATACATACACAAAGGGATGGGACAATAATGGATTTTATCGTGGATCGCAATAAAAAATACCCAATAAGTTGATCGTGGTGAATTTCTATTATCTGGATAATCGTGAATCCTCATAAATTGACTGCAGTTTACTACAGTGTAATAGTTGTAATATTTTGAGAAAAAAGTCGTAATTCTTTGAAAAAAAAGTCATAATGTTTTGAGAAAAAAGTTATAATGTTTAGAGAAAAAAGTCATAATTTTATAAGAAAAAAATTGTCATGTTAGGAGAAAACAACACAGTTTTATGAGAAATAAGTCGGCAATGTTTCGAGGAAAAAAGTTAAAATTTTATGAGGAAAAAGTTGTAATGTTTATAGAAAAAGTCACAATTTTATGAGAAAAAAAATTGTAATGTTAGGAGAAAACATTTCAATTTTATGAGAAAAAAGTTGTAATGTTTTGAGAAAAAAAGTCCCAACAGAGCAAAATGTAAGGTAAAGTGATTCCAGTGTGTTTTAGTGCTGAGTTTTAAGAATTTTAAGCATATTTCATTGATTATAATATCATCAATTGCGATTATTTTGGCTGGGATAATCGTGAGATGAAATTTCCCATGCCTACATACAAACATTCAACTGGCTTTTAGGGAACATTTTGTATAAGCCTTCAGTTAGATGTGCGTTTCCACTGCACAAGTGCACTCTGTCCAGCTCATACCAGAGTGCATTCACAATGATTTCAGCTCACTATGATTTAAAATACTCTCCATTAGATTTCCGTTGTAAAACATTATGCAGATTTGATGGACTCCACACTGCTCCTCAGAGTCTATTGGCGATCATTCACATTTGTGCAGACTATATTGGCCATTATAAGGTCAACAGCCCATCCAATAAGCTCTCAGCAGCTATGACTGAGCAGTCTTGTGAGATGGATGAAAACACTTACGGTAAAGTCAGTGAACTTAAGTGGAGGTTTTTCCATCTCTTGAGTTTTTCTTTTCTCTCGCTTGGACGTTGGATGGATGATGATGTGAAAAAGATTGGACTGGATTCAAAACTAAGAGAGTGCGTTCTGCGGGGAATCACCGGTCTGCAATGCGTAATGTGTCATCATCTGATCTAAATCATGCTCTGGACAGCAGGGGGGCTTGGAAACATAAATCTAGAGTATTAAAAAACGAGAGTATTAGGCCTCAACAGAACAGGGGGAGTTTGTCAGAGACACTATTTGGGTTAAATCATTTATTTGTTTTCTTTGGAGGGGGAACACTTTTGAAATGTCTCATTGTCAAAGTAATAAAAACAGATTTAGGGTGGGAGAATGGATTTGAGTGCGCTGACTTAAGAAATTTGTGTTGTTTTGGAATATCATTAAATTTAATGGTTTCCTTTTGTGCGCATTAGATTATATTCTGAGGGCTGTTTTTGATTACACACAACTCACATGAGAACTAATTTCTCTCTTGCACATATGCACACACACAGTAATGATATTGTTTTCTTTAAAAGAAAATTCGTTATCTCACCATGAACTCTTGACTGACTGATGGTTTTACCTTCCCTGTATGTCTGAATCCTCTGGAGTCTTGTGACTTTTCAAACTCATCCTGAGTTATCCCCATAGACTGTAAAGATGGACGACACGACTCCAATTCCTCCCACTGCACAAAAATGAAGCCAAAATATCCCAGATACGAGCGCTGTCATCTTGCGCTGGTAACGTCATTTGGAGCCAGACTCTGCGCAGTAGTGATCGGGCGGTGGAGCCGCTGTATCGAAGTCCCGCCCCAATCAATCGCGAGTCAATCACAGCTGTCAATCATGATGTTATACCCCGTTTTTATAACGTCAAATTACTAATCAAAACCAAATTTATGAGACTTGAACAAACATCAAATGACAGATTTTGATTTTTTAGTTTGGCCCATGTTCTATCTGCTAACATGGAGGAGGCGGGGTTTATGAGCTATACTGCTGCCAGCCACCAGGGAGCGATCAAGGGGAAGTTTGTGTGAATATATTTGTACAGGCATGCATGGAATTACCTGTTAATGTGTTGCTATGTGTACTGGCTGTGAAAACAAATATCACTCTGGGACAATAATTCTAAATCTAATCTTGAATCAGCAAGTGTATAATTCTCTTTTCACAAAATCTAATGTATAGTTGACTGTGTCTGACCTCACCACCCACCACACCATCAACAGTGTATTATTTTGTGGATACCAAACACACGCTGTCCGTCTTAAACCCTCTCATTCTAAGGTGACACTGATCATATGATACTACAATGACAGGATGCAACTGCAAACGTCTTCTCACTGTTGGATTCATGGTCAACCAAATACATATGTGTGTGTATGTGTGTGTGTTCCTTTTAGTTGACGAGAAGCCTGTGGACTCAGCCAAGAAGACTTCCAAGATGTCTTTTTTTAAGGTACGGTATTTTAGATTTGTCTTCTAACCGTCTTCATCTAAATGTTTTCGTATTGTTTGATTGATTTTCTGTGCGATTGTCTGTGTTTGTATATTTCATAGCTCCAAATGACCGCATGCACTAAACCAAATCCAAGCTTCAAAACACATTTATTTTACAACTTATGAGTGGTGTCACAGATGCTTTATCTGTATTTTTCTACAGTCTCGGGTTAAATCTTCTCATTTCCCTCGCTGATTTACTCCCAGCCTTTTCCAACGCAGCTGGTGTACGCTTCAACCCCCCCTGGATTTTTGCTCCATTAATAACAAATAGAGCTGTTCCATACAGCACTGAGCTATCCCACACCTGGATGCAACCTTGGCCAAAGTCATGACTGCACACACACACACACACACACACACACACACACACACAGAGTCCGTGAGGTCTTAAAGCAACGGTGGGAAGATGAAATCCATTCAGGAACAAAAGCTTGATACTGCCCCCAATCCTATGGGAAATAGACACATGTGCTTAAAAATGAACACAGTATCTGCCTTTCCCAGGATGCTTAAGTTTCATAAGTGGTTAGGTTTCATGATATTGGATGTAAATAGCTGTTCTAACTTGGCCTTCACAGGCCAGGAGCAGTGCCAAGGTTGGCCAAGTGAACCCAGATGGCAGCAAAACCTGCTGGGAAAACAAGCTCCCACAAAGAGGCTATCTTACAATCACAATTCTGCACTCGGCGTCTTTTGTTCTGACCTGGATCTCTGTTATTTTAAGGTGTCTCGCTTGAAAGTCACCAGCAGTGACAGATAGCCCCTTCGCTGTCTTCACTTTCCCCTTATCACTCATTTCTCCTCCGCAGTCCTGCTGAAAGCCAGTGAGTCAGTGTCTGCAGCGGGAGACACACAACAGGAGTGAGGTTACAGTACGTCTGCTCTCCTGCACGGACGGAGGCAATAAAATGTGTACACGGAGACTTCTGGAGAGAAAGATACAGCTCATTTATATTTTGAAATTTCCTCACTGAGTTTATAAAAATGTGTTTTCAGAAGGCAATGCATTCACGCTGAGTGGGAAATAAAGTTCCTTCTTTATAATCAGTGAGCATCAGTCAGTTTGGAGGAGGCTTCTAATTCTGTTAAGCTTTGCTATGTAATTTTGTGAGGAAAAGAGCACTTGATTTCCATTGCTTGGCTCACAGCTGGAAATCCACTTATCTTCAGGTCACCCCAAGGCCTCTGTAAAATGTTTACTGACACAGGTCTCACACAGCTGCATAGTTCACACTGCATGCAATGTATGCAGCTACAGCGCCATTACAGTTATTTCTTGGCTGCAATGACGATGCAGAGACGCCGAGAGTGCAGATGTAGAAGACCCGGAAACACTGACCAATCACAGTAAACTGAGCTTTTTCAGAAGGGGGTCTTAAAGAGACAGGCGCTAAAACAGAGGGTGAATACAGTGAGTATGGGACAGAGAGTATGAAAAAAAAACATTTTTTGAACATTAAAGCATGTAGAAATGTTATAGTAGAAACCTGAAATACAAGTATTAACCTGAAAATGAGCATAATACGTCCCCTTTAAAGTGCCCCTCCACTCAGAAATGTGTGTTGCTTGTTGTTACTTCACTGTGATGTTTGAGCTTCACTCTGCAGAATGATGAATGTGTAGAGTTTGGCACTGGAAGGCTGTTTTCACATTCATCTGCTGAAAGGGGAACGTTTCTCTGAACTCACCTTAAATCTGAGCATGATTTATGACATCATAACTAGCTTGGAGCCAATTATGGTCCAATATGCAGCTTACACAAGTGTGAAGTGGAAAGCCTCCTGCCAGCGCACATACTCTGAGAATGGACTTTTAGGAAACATTTAAACTGGTGAAGCGTTGCATATTTTGCATATTCATAGATCCTGGATGTTTCAATATGGGAGGATTAGATGTAATTTTAATAATTTTTAACCAGGTATTTGGAGTTTTCTGTGGAAAAACTATATTATCGGACACAAATTATGATTGAAAGCAGCATATTTTATGTCTAATATGTTTGGAGCGGATCTTCAACCTTTTAAAGATGGTAAAAAAAAAAAGGAAAAACAAACCATAATGGCTCCCGTGAGGGCACTTTACTTTAATGTGGAAAATGCTGTACCGGCAGTAGTACTCATCGCTCTCCATTTTTTATTTTTACTGTATGGGTGGTAGGTTTACTGCACAATCACTCGCACACGACAGCACTGACTAGAGTAACCCTACTGGAGGATTTGAAGGGTTAACTGAGTCCTGGGTGGAGCCTCCTTCATTCATTCACTCCCCTTATCAACATTTGTTTTTTACAGCTGGTGTTGGACGTAAGCAGAGTTTCTTGCATATCATAATCCTAACCTTTAGGCTACGGCTGGCCTTCTCTCTGCCTGTAGGACCCGGAGGGGACGGAGGATGGAAGCAGCGGCCGCCGTGCCAACGACAGAGTGAAGAGTCAACTAATGAGCAGTGACGAGGAGGAATCTTCTACCAGGTCGGCACGTTCAGCAGAGTTAACTTCCAAATGAATAACTGTCAGACTAACTGCGTGTTCACTGATTGGCGGGGCACAGATGTTGTGGTCTGCGGTACATTACATATGCCACAACATGAGCAGATTGAACAAACAGATTCACCAAATGACACACACACACACACACAGGGCGAGCAGACAGAGCGGAGCACGGAGGTAATTACAGGCCGATTGAAAAGCTGTCTAATGATGTGAACAGCTGTACAGATAAACCAGATAAACCTGCAGAGCTTGCCTTTAATACCACACACACAACACTTGGGGTTGTGTGGTTGCCATGGTGATGAAAACCAGACTGAGTTTAATAGCTGCAGCAGTGAGAGCCAAACTGTACTTAGCACTGTAGCCACTGGAGTTAAAAGTCTGGACTGAGCTGCGTATCTGTTATCGACCGATGATGAATGTCCCTCATGCTCGTGTGTGGGTGTGTGGGTGTGTATGTGCATGCGTGCGTGCGTGCATTAGTTAAAGACATAAGTACTGTAGGTTCATTCTTGTCCCTTTTTGTCCACATGGAGTTTGAACTGACCCATAAACTGTTTTCAGTTTCCACCCAACACACAAGTGATATCAGTATATTTGACTATTTGCAACTGAACCTTGTCACTGACCTTTTCAGCAAAACTCAATTGCACCGCATGCAATAAAACAAACATTTTCATAGAGATAAATTAAGAAATAAACAAAAAGAACATGAGAAGCAGGCTAGAAACAAAAGCGAATGTGTCCGAGCATCACTGCCTTCCAAAGGTCAAAAACACTCATCAGATGAGATGATTATGAGCTGAGTGGTGTCTTAGATAACAATTAGATAAGTTCAGTGTCTTTATCATGATGCTGGCTGGCTCAGCGCCAGTACTGATTACAAAGTGCCAAATCAGTGACTGTCTATTGATTTTTGGCAACGCCCTTTGTTTCAGTAAAAATCAAGGAAAACAAGATCTTCTGCAGTTGTCTGGAACACAAGCTTTATCCAGATAGATTTACTACCACTCAGCTGAGGGTGGTCACTGTATTCTTAATGCATTTAGTACAAGCTAATGAAATACAAATAGTACCTGATTATATCCCTAAACAGTAGCGAGCAGCCAGCTCTTTCCTGCTTTTCCGTTATGTAATGGCTGAATTGTTTTTACATCAAATTTATGAAAAATTTTGATTTTTCTTCTTTCTGCCTGTTTCCACCATCTTTATTTTCCCCGCTCATTTTTCAGCCTTCCCAAGAGCAAGTTAATGGATGATAAAGAGGCCACAGATGAACCGTCATGGAAGCAGCGGCATGAATATGCTTCCACTGTCGATGAAAAGGTCAGTATTTTTTCCATTTTATACATTCCATTTTATAGATATATTTAAAAAATGCCACGTGGTTTCCATAATTCAATAGGCTGAAATATAAAAGTCATTTCTAGAGCCAGACCGATATATCAGTCAGCCGATATTATCGGCCGATATTGGCCTGTTACAAACATATCCATGTCTATTGGTCTCCTAATTTGAATACTTAATATATGATGTTGTTAAGAATAGTTAAATAAATAGTCTCTGTGTTGGGTATCGTGATCGGTATCACCCAAAAATCCTGATCGGTGCACAATCCACATAGAAAAGGTATTTCCTATTAGCTATTTTCATTCCAGCTCAAAAATTCACCATGTCGGCCGTGAATTTTTCCCCTCTAAAATCGGTATCGTATCTGTCTCAAAAACCCCATATCGGTCAGGCTCTATTAATTTGTGCTTTGGAAAAATCATACTTTTGATTGCTGTTGCGCTGCATGCGAGCCAATTCCAAAACTCTTACTCACCTTAACATTTGCTCTCTCTTTACCTCTGGGTCTGGTTTAGTTTAGTTCTTTGTTTTTGATGTGTAGATTGTAATCCATGCCACTGATGTACAGTTGCAAGGCACACACACACACACGCACACGCACACGCACACGCACACACACACACACACACGCACACTCTTTAACTCATCTTTATAAAATGTGATTACGTCATCCAAATCTTGAACTGATCCTCACAAGTTCTGAAAGTATGTATACGTACTGTATACCGCACATTATACGCTCCGCTGTTTTTCCATCTAAGACCACCTGGTCAGGGTTCCACGTTCACACCCAGCTGGCCTCACGGTCTGCTCCTTCCTTCATCTCCTCTTAAATCAGCGCTCTCTCATAACCTTCGACCTGTCAGTAGGATGTCTGCTGTTGCTCCAGCTGCTGGTGTATCGCCTCAGCAACAACATGTTACAGACACAGAAGAGTGTGTTTGGATGTCTTGTCATGCTCATGTTTGCTATATGTGTCTTTATTGCATTTTGAATGCATTACTCAAAATGCACGATCACATCCTTGAAACTGTTCAGATTTTATGGTAGCTCAGACTACAAAAAGCTGTGTCTCACAATTACAACTTTACTTGACACACGTGTTTTTTATTAACATAGAAAAGCAACAAACATGAGTGACGTCCCAAACAAGTCAGATTTATTGACAAAGGCAAAGCCTTCACAATCTTTCTTGACACATTGTTTGTTTCTCTTTGTTTCACACATTAACTCTTGGATTTTCACTTTATCCCTTTTGGGGTTTATCCCCTTTTTTTTTTTTCCGGTATCCCTTATCACCATTGTTTCAGTTTTCTCAAACTCTAAGTCTTTATTTTCTTTTTTACTTATGTCTGTTTAACCCCCTCACCCTTCTTATCAGAACTATTAACCCAGACTTTCTTGATAACAGCAGCAGGTCAATCAAAGCAGAAATAGTAGTAGTTGGAACACGAGTATGTGTTTGTTTATGTGAAAAAAGAAAGAAAGAAAAAGGCTTTTCACTGTTTATATGGAAACTGCAAAGGAGCTGAAACTGGAAAATGTTGGTCTGGTCAGAGAGAGTCACGCGCCATAATCAAGGACCGTAGAATACACTTCAAGTAGTATTGCAACTTTAATCGTCTTTTCCAGATATTATAAATATTATGGCTGGTAGTAAAAAAAAAAAAAAAAGCTTTCCCTCTCTTTCTCCCTCTCTACATCAGCCTTCCAGTCTCCTCTCCGACAGAGCTCTCCCTCTCAGCAAGAACAGAGACGCCTCTCCCCCTCCTCCCTGCCAGCCTGCCTCGCTGCAGCGCCAAGACTCTGGGCCCCGGGGCATCAAGGGAATCCTAAAGAAGAGCCGATCCACCAGCGTGGAGTCGGACCACAGCGAGGGATCGACGCCGGATTGCGCGCCGGCCCGACAGAGCAGTGTGACCCTCAGCCACCCTGAGAGCGAGGAGGAGATGGACGAGGAGGAGGTGGAAGAAGAGGAGGAAGAGGAGGAGGAAGAAGAGGAAGAGGAGGAGGAGGAGGAGGAGGAGGAGATCAATGGGGACGATGACAGAGAGGATGAGTCATTAACTGATGATATGACAGACGCAGGGAGCTTCAGCATGGACCGACAACAGAGGGAGGGAAGCAGCAGCAGTGGAGGGAGCTTTGAGGAGATGCGGAGTCCGTCGCCTGACGAGAGTCTGGAGAAAACGTCCACGGTGTCGGAGGATGTTGAGGAGCTGGAGAGCAGTTTGGATGGAAGTCAGGGATCCTCAATCAAACAGAGGTCAATGGATGTACACAAACACAACATGCATTATGATGAAGAATAAAGCCTAAATGTGCATATTAGGGCTGCACCATATGAGGAAAATATGCGATGTGCGATAACGTTGTTGAACATTGCGATATTAAACTGAAAGTTATTTCTGACATTATTTTATTGAACAAATTGAACATTGAACTGAACACAAAAGGCACCATTTTTATAAAAAAAAAAAAGAAAAGATATTTACATTTTCACGTCATACACGTCTTTCGTGTTTATTGCGCAAGTTTATATTGCGATGACGATTAAAAAAAACATTTATTGTGCAGCCCTAGTGCATATTTGTGTCCATGCAAAGAAAAGGGAATTTAAAAACTATTAAATGGGACCTATTATGCTCATTTTCAGGTTCATACTAGTATTTTGAGTTTCTACTAGAACATGTTAACATGCTTAAATAAGTTCAAACACTTTATTTTTCTCATACTGTCGGTGCTGGAGCTCCTGTATTCACCGTCTGTCTGAAACGCTCCGTTTTAGCGTCTGTCTTTTTAAGCCCCCCTCCTGAAAAAGCCCAGTCTGCTCTGATTGGTCAGCGTTTTGGGGTCTTCCGCATCGGCGCTCTTGCCGTCCCTGCTGTTATTGCAGCCGCGGAATGAATGTAACGGAGTATAGCTGCACTTTCTACTGTGAAAAATCACCAACAAAAGCTTCTAAACCAAAATCTTCACAATCTGACATGCAGGAATCTGATCTGAAATCAGGGAGAAATTAACATTAGCAATGAAGATTACATCTGAAAACCATTGAGCGTGTTCTAGTCCTGCGCTCTATGAAAGGTGTCCTGAGATAACTTCTGTTATAATTTGACACTATAAATAAAACTGAATTGAATTGAGCTTTCCCTGACATTTGCATGTCGCTACATGTAGCAGTGTATGTAATGTAAACACTTGCAGTAGCGTGCCTGGAGCAGATGACTATGTAAAGACATCTGTCATGAGCTGACGTCTGCTTGTAGCCAAAGTAGAAAAGAACGGTATGACTTTTTTTTTTTTTTTTGCTTGCAGGGATTACTTTAACAAACATTTACCGCATTATTTGAAACTTTAGCCTCGTTTAATATAAACATCCAACATTGTAAGATTACATATATGACAGAAAATAAGTAAAAGCATAATAGGTCCCCTTTAAATGGACTTTGAATTAATTTTCATTTGAGGCATACAACTAAAGCACCCAACGTCACAAATTCTCTGTGACCAAGTAATGTGCAATAAGAGAAGCCAGTGATTACCACCTTTAAATATCTTTAAGGCTCAAGTTAAGCCTTTCCAAAATGCATAGCAAAGGTAGGTTAGACAGTATATTTGAATGGGGAAAGAACCAATGTGTCTTTTTGCCTTTTTTCAGACTGACAGAGTTCACTCGTGAAGGTGAGAAGACGGATAGACTGAAAAAGACCAAACCATCCGAACTGATCCAGACACCGCTGGCTGATCGCTTCGGTCAGCTCCAAGATGCTGAAAACGCCTGGAGGAAAAAGGTAGGGTCGTACTTCTTTCTGTGTGTTGTGGGGTGTAGTAGTTGGTTAGTGAGTTGGTTGTTTAGTATGAATAACAGTTTTAAGACTGGAGTTGTAATGTGTTGTTGTAATGTGGGAAAACGGGCAGCAATGATCAAATGCCGCCACATGTTGAGGCTTCCCCTCAGCTTTGTGTGTGCAGGGAAAGAAAGATTTGGCTGCCGACACATTTCTTCCTCTGCTGAATCAGCGAATTTCCCCCGAGTTGCTGCCAAAAGGGTGTGAGGTTAGGAGGGCTCGGGGGTGCAGCACATTTGGGAGTGGTGACGCCAAAGCCCAGAGATCCAGGGCTTAGCTGGCCTCCCAAAGAGAAAGAGAGACACGCCCCTTCCCCTTGTGAAAATAAAATCCTACACCATGACAAAACACCTGCAAACCTTCCAAGCTAATGCCTGCTTCCTTTTGTTGGTTTTTGCACTCTCCTCTCTTCTCCTGTCCTCCAAGTTAAAAAAAATAATTCCCTCCACAAGCAAGCTTTTGTGTTCTTTATAGACTTATAAACATCCAGGTCATACAGTTTTACACAGGTCAGCGTAGAGGGTTTAATGATTAACACATGTTAAGATAACGGACGTATTTTGGAGTGGTGATGGAAGTGCATGCAGGTTTCTGCACGAACAAGACCACCCTTGCTGAGTTTTTCAAGTGGAAAACAAGACTACACTCACTCTATAACCATCCCGACAGTACAAGTAAAGAATTGTACTAAAGCGGTGGAAAAACCCTACGAGTGCCACATGGATATCCTCAAAACAGTCAACTGGATGTTAAGATTGAAGTGATGTCATGTTTATTTACACGGGGCATCTATTTGGGTTGACGTCTGTCCAGATCAATGATCCTCTTGGGGGATTTCTGGTTTTAGGCTCATCCTTCACTCAAGGATGAGCTAACCTCAGAATAAATCCAGTCTTAGTCTGGAAAAAGCCACTTAATAAGTAAGTACAGACAGCCAACAATTTGAACAAATCCCTGCTCAATTAGGTACTGAAAAGTGATGTAATTTTATGGCTGTGTGGTCTGTGTTGATTATGATAAGTAAACACAAAATCCATAAAAATTAAAGGGATAGTTCGGATCTTTTGTAGTGGGATTGGTATGAGGTCAGTGTATTAAATACAGTAGATGACGGTCGGCACGCCTCCAGTTTGGAGAAGCAGACAGGAGTCCTGACACGGAAACTAAGCAATGTACTGCTGTGGACGGGGTCACACAGCAAAACGTATTTTAGCCCTAAACAAAATGTTGTTTTGTGCAGGCCGTCTTTGGATTGAGTGTGATTTCAATATATTTTGTTGAAGCTGCAATAAAGAATGTCAAATGTTTGCACTGTGCATGAGTCAGGATTCAGACATGGAGACTGAGCAGGAAGCAAAGAGAGGACAAACAAGAGTACAGGAAACTAATAATACAGAGTGCAGCGGGCAGAGGCCAGACATTTCTCCTGTGACCAAAGAGTGGTATTGAAAGATAGAAGTGCTGGAAAATAAATTAAACCAAGAGCAGAGGAGGGAGAAAGAGGATGGTCGGCATTCATATCTATCTATAAAACATAAAAGACGTGTGGTTTAAGAACTGACCTAGAGGCAGTGTCCGTGTCAGTTTTTGACTTTGGCCAACGTCAGCGCTGCAGTTTCAATATGCTTCCTCCTGCCAGCCATACCAAACAAGGATACTTTAAAACCACGTCTGAGTCATAGCCAATTTCTTTCCGCCTCCGCGCAGGTTACCGAGCTGAAGGAGCGACTGCGGCCCATGCGTGGCTTCTGGGTGTCCCTCCCACACACCATCTGCAACGACGAGAAGATGGCTGCCGACGTCACTAATGAGGACCGCTGCTGGAACGGGCAGACCCGCGGGAGGTGAGGGAGATCAAAGTGCAGGGGTGGGGGTCGGCAGAGGAGGAGGAGGAGGAGGAGGAGGAGGAGGAGGAGGAGGGGGGAGTGATGGTGCAGAGGTGGACGGATGCAACAGATGGAACAAAGTTTATTTAATTTAGCCACCAACAGTCACCCACATGCTCTCTGCGTGGGTCTGCTGGCTTTCATGCACACAGAGACATCCCAACACCATGTATCTGGGCAGGTGTGTGTGTGTGTGTGTGTGTGTGTGTGTGAGAGAGAGAGAGAAAAAAAAACTAGGCAGAACCTTGGAGGTGATGGAAAAGGCTGCTACAATGTAACACACTTTGAATACTGAGAAGGGCGTGTGTGTGTGTGTGTGTGTGTGTGTGTGTGTGTGTTGTGAGAGGAAAGACAAGTCTGCATAAAGGATGATTTTGTGTCTATGATGTTCCAGCTGCATTAGGCAACAGTTTTATGTAAAAGTACACCCACCTAGCAGCTTTAATCACAGAGTGGGACTGCAGCCAAATATGTGTACTGCCTGCTATACAATTTTATACTATACCATATATTTATACTATAATTAATTTGGCCAAAATGATATACACATTACAATTATGCAATGCTAAAGTTAATTCACTTAAAAATTAATTTGTGCAGCGGTAGACCAGCAACTCCTGTGTTCTGAGAGGTAAAATTACTGTTTTTGTCAAATGAGTCAATGATATTGATTTTTTTAGGTGGCTAAAATTTGTTTTGCTGTGTGGCCCCGTCCACTGCAGTACATTACTTAGCTTCCGTGTCCAGACTGCTGTCTGCTTCTCCAAACTGGAGGCGTGCAGACTGCCGCCTACTGTAGGTAACACACAGACGATGGATAAGTACCTCATACAACCCCACTTTAAAAAAATCCAAACTATCCCTTTAATGTCTGTACATAATACCATGCTGGTAGCGTATCAAAAAAATAACATGCAGTTCAAGAAATCCATATTTGTTTGGAATTCAAAAGGTGCTTTAAGCTTAAATAAGTCAACGATACATTTCTGCAATGAAATGGCAGCGAGTGAGTGAACATAGCCAATCACTGCAGATGGTTTTCACAAAAATACACCATGTACACTTGTGTTGGTGTGATATGTTGTGAAGTTTGTTTCTAAGTCAAACCTCCCTGCTGCTGTTTGAAGCCACACTGTGTGAAGTTGCCTACAGACCAACTATCTGTATATAAACATTGAGAATGCAGCACACGCATGTTGCAATAACAACCCGCCTGCTCCTAAGACACACTGGAAAAGAAGAAAAATATCTAGAAAAACTATTTACCACGGGGCGAATATGTTGCTTTATTATTAACAGATTTCAACAGGTTTCTTTCGAGCGGATGATTTCCTGATTTCTTTCAAGGAGGGTTAAAAATCATTGGGGTACAACACATGCAGCTCCAGTTACATTATGCATGTGTCAGAGAGCATGCCTCTTTTTCTGCAACCAGTGTGCACATGCATGGCTGCGATGTATGTTTTAACACCTGTGTGTGCGTGCGTGTGTGTGTGTGTCAGGTACCTCCCGGACGTGACGGGCGACGGTCTGGTCAGCCAGATCAACAACCCCGAGGTGGAAGTGGACATCGCCCGGCCGGACGTGAGGACCAGGCAGCTGATCATGGAGCTGCGGGTGGTGACCAACAAACTGAGACACGCTCAGAGCGGACAGGACATGGACTTCATGGACAGTCAGTCGATTTGTTTATATCCTAAAAGCAGTATTAAAGGGGACCTATGATGCTTTTCCTTAACTTCTGTCATATACGTATATAACGTTACAATGTCGGATGTTCATATTAAACGTGGCCAGAGTTTCAAATAATGAGGTAAACGTTATGCAAAAGTAATCACTGCGAGCAAAAACCTCAGGTTTCAGACCGTTCTGAACGCACCATTTCCAACTGTTTTTTCTACTTCTACAAGCTGACGTCAGCTTGTGATGGATTTCTATACACGGTCCTCTGCTCCAGGCTCGTTACTGCAGTGTTTACATTACATACACTGCTACATGTAGCTACATGCTAACGTCACAGAAACATGTCATCTTGGTTGCCGATGTTATTAATTTCTCCCCGATTCTGGAGCAGACTCCTGTAGTTTTTTGTTTAGAAGCTTTTACTGGTGAATTTTCAATGATGGTGCAGGGACGCCGAGAGTGCAGATGTGGAAGACCTGGAAACGCTGACCAATCAGGGGCATTTTCAGGAGGGGGGCTTAAAGAGAGCGTTTCAGACAGAGGGTGAATATAGGTGCCGCAGCTATGGGCAGTATGAGAAAAATAAAGTGTTCTTTGAATATTCAAGCATGTAAACATGTTCTAGTAGAAACCCAAAATACAAGTATAGCGAGCATAATATGTCCCCTTTAAGTGATGCATCGATAGAACTTATCCACTAAATTTGAGTCATTCTGTTTTTCCTTGTCCCAGGTGAGGAGGGCAGTGGCTCAGGGGGTGGAGATCAGGGTGAAAGGTACAATGATGATTGGCCCGGCTATGGGCCGTACTCCCCGCCCTACAACAACAAACCGCCTCGCAACCCCGCTGCTTCCAACCCGGCAAAGCCGCCTCGAGTCCGAGAGAGAAACGGGTCCAAGTGGAACAGAAACAACGGTCACGGACGCATCAAATCTGCAAGCAGCCAGCTCTCTTTCTCCCTGGTTCCTTTGTTGTGTTTGCCTTTCATGGCCACTGTTGCCCCCATGTGGAGATAGCTGGCTATTACAGTCTGGAGGTTTTCTGTCTCTCAAGCACATTATGAAGAAAGAACAAAAAAGTCATTCCATTTGGTTACACCAGCAGAACAAAAAGACAAAAACAGGCTAATTTAGCAATAATCAAAAACCTGTTAACAGCACAACATAAATGTGTTAAAATTAATATTTTTCCTACTGCCCAAGCCACAAACGAGGCATTACCAGGCGCTGATTATTACAAACGATACTTAATAAGTACTGCCATTTTTTTAGTGCCATTTGTTTGACCTACTGGAGTTTTTCTGCTGAATCGTGTGCAGTAGGGCTGGATGATGTGGAGAAAATCAAATATCACAATATTTTTCACCCAATACCTCGATATCGAGACGATACTGTAGGGCTGACTATTGGTGCTTTCACAAAAATATTTACAAAATGAGATTTTTGATTAATAACCATCAGTAACACAGCTATAATGACTAAGTGGGTAACGGCAAATAATAGAACAGTCTGGTAAGTTAAAAAAAATGACTTTACTGTAACGCAGCCTTTAAAACCAGGAAAGACAACATGTATGCCATATTACGATATCCAAAATCGAAGACGATATCTAGTCTCATATTACAATATGGATATAATATTGATATATTGCCCAGCCCTAGTGTGCAGTGTCGGAGCATACAAGTCCGAAAGAGAAACAAAAAGTACAACAGCAAATGAATTAGCAGCATGTTTGGGAGACGACGCTCGTGCTCTCGTGGTTTGGGCGTCTGTGAGATGGAGAGTAGTCGTGCCGGTTAATAACTGATTCGATCCGAGTCAGTTTGTTTGCTGCCGTTCTCATGAGATTAAGTTCATTTATTTAATTGATCTTGATTTCAGTCCGGTTGTAGTTAATTTTTCATCTTGTGGAAGTAGTAAGATTTAATTTACTCGCTTAATTAAACCTCCGTATTTTGGCTTGGAGATTAAAAAAAAGTCAATAATGTGACTCCTGAAACCAAACAAGGGGCTTTATTTTTGAATGTACCTAAAAGCTCAAATTAATTTGGGATTACTTGTGACGACAAAAGGGTTGATTAATGTAATATATTGATGTTTTTAATTTATTTGTAATATAATATTTCATTGTTCTTCTGATTTTTAAGGCAAGGGTTGAGTGTTTTTATCTTTTAAATGTTTCTCTTTAACTTTCTCTGGTACAAAAAAAGGAAAGATTACATTTTATTTATTGATACTTTTTGTGAACCAATCATTTAAAAGTATTGTTATTGAACCAATCACAACAAAACACAATATTGGACCACAAAACCAGTGATTTTAGCCATAACCAGGGATTGTTAAGGAGCTGTGTGTGTGTGTGTGTGTGTGTGTGTGTGTGTGTGAGTGTGTGAGTGTGTGTGTGTGATGGTTTTATATTGTTTGATGTATGCTCTAGTTTCAAGGTTCTGAGGTCACGTTGAGAAGATGTTGGGATGTTTTTTAATACCGTGCTTTTCTACTTATTTTTCCTAAAAGCAACAACAGATGATGAAAACGGTGAGCGAGCTCATGACGGGACGTAAAATCGGATCGAATGTTGTCGGAAAGACAAATACTGTCGAGAATCGAGAGACGACGGCTCTTAATTTTCATACGCTGAACGAAGATAAAATTAAAACATATTCAAGGAGGAAAAACAAAACGTGAGGAGTTCATGAGGAGGAGAGGGAACTAAAAGCATTAGTTTGGGAAATACTGTTATTTACTTTGTTGCTGAGAGTTATGATGCGGCTCATGTCTGTTAGCTTAGCTTAGCATAAAGACTTGAAACGGGGGGACAGCTGGCCTGGCTCTGTCCAAAGACAACAAAATCTGCCAATCAGCACCTTTTAAAAGCTCACTAATTAACACACTGTGTCTCGTTTTTCATCTGTGAAAAAACAAAATGTAAAAATGAAAAATTGTGTTTTTTTACGCAGGATTATGTGCCAGATTTTTCTTGGCTGGGAGCAGTTGCCAGGTAACCAGCGGATACATGAAGTTACTGGTCTTGGTCAAGAAATACTACATAAAACAGCAAATTAAACATATGTTATTAGTGAGCTTTACAGGTGTCTGGTTACCTTTAGACAGAACTAAACTTGCCGTCCTTTGTCCAGTTTTTATGCTAAGCTAAGCTAACTGGCTGCTAGCTCCAGATCCAACAAGACAGCAAACTAGAAGGACACTCGGAGAGCGCAGACCTCCGCCAAGGCCATGCCCTATCTCACATTATTAACGAAAGTGAAAAATAATTTGTGTATCCGCTGTGTGATTCGAATCTGCTCCAAAATGTAAAAATCAGGCCGGTAGCTTTTCTGTAATTCGGCTGACGAGCAGACAAACAAACCGAAAACATGACCTCCATGGCAGAGGTAATAAGCGCATTTCTCAAAATGTTGAACTATTTCTTTAAAGATGATGAAAGTCAATGGATAGGATCCCAAAAGAGGGCAGAGATGCAGACGGAGGATATAAAAAGAATGTATGGATGCTGTGAAACGACACTTTTCTGTTGAATGAAGAATCGTGAAATTCACTGAGTTGTAACAGAAGTAAACTTCTAGTGAAATGGGTTTTTGCACCTGTACAAAAAAATAAATAGCAAGAGAAGGGTTTCATTCTAAAATGTTGCCAAAAATATTTACATACAACTTTTAATCACTAGCAATCTAATTGTTGAGTTTTTATGTCAAAATTAATTTTGGAATGAAACCTTTCAGCGTCAGCAAGGTCCTTAAGACTTCACCACAAACACAGTATTATGTTGCACAAATGAAAACACAGTATTTCGAAGTATTTCAAAAAGCAACAGTATTGTAATCATGTGCTTTCGATGATCAGCAGTCAGATTAGGATGTGGTGGCTGCAATATTTCCATTGAATTTCAGGTAAATTGTTCTTTAGTACGACCTCTCATCCATCCCCACCACTCGCACATTCCTTCATGGTGAAAGTATAGCACAACTTTTTTCATGTTGTAACAGTTTTTGGTATCAAACAAGTGATATTTTCTGCTTCATTAAAAAAAAACTCAAGAAAAGTATGTTGTGTGTTTTTTTTTTCTCTCTTATTTTTACAACAGTAACAAAAGACAACTAAAATAGAAAAAACAAATGTTCTGCATCAAAGACATCCCCAACAAATTGTCATTATAACATCATATTATTATAGTAATTCTGCACTAGTAGAAAGTATTTGAGGCAGAATCGATCCCTTAAAGGAACAGTTCACCCCAAATTCAAAAATACATATTTTTCCTCTTACCTATAGTACTATTTATCAATCTAGATTGTTTTGGTGTGATTTGTTTTATTTTTTATTGTATTTGCACACATAAAAATGCATAAAATCCAGATAGTAGGCATATACAACAGACCTCGCCTCAACCAAAGGACAATAACAAAATACGTAATAAAAAAGGACAAAAAAGTCGAAGCTAACATAATTTACAAAAATACTACAAAAGAAAGTGTTGGAGATAATATATGGAACTAGATGGCACTCGGCTTGTAAAAAATTAATTTGACACTTTGAAAAACTTTGTTGTGAGCAGTTTCATGTGGGAACTATTTTCCTTCTACCGAACTACATTCGCCAACCGCATCACCGTGCAGAAGAAAGCGTGCGTCTACTCATGGATGAGTAACCAATACTGAGATATTTCTTTTTGTGCTTTGAGCACCACAAGCCGAGTGCCATCTAGTTCCATTATATTAGACAGAAGTCAGACATCTCTGCAACTCACACCGAAACAATGTAGACTGATAAATAGCACTAAAAGTAAGAGGGGAAATATGTATTTGTATCTATCCTTTTAACATTTTGTGTTTGTGGCGTGTGTCTCGTACCGCTGAGGCCTCTATGTTTTCCTGTTAGCCTTTAAGGTGAGCGGTCTCCGTGTTTGGATCTCCATCATGTGACGGCTTCTTGTTCTGAGCGAGGCAATTGATGCATCCACGCTGACGAGGGAAGAAAATACACAAGAGTCAATACAGCATTCACAGACTACATTCACTGAGGCAGAGCAGAAAAGTCAGTGAAAAGTTAAATGAAATCATCACACATCAGTGACAAATGGCTCAACACTACCTTCATCTGCACTTCACTTGAATGATTTCACACTAAGAGGCAATCAATGTATTAAACAAAAACAAACTATTATAGATTGATTTGATTTGTTACCTTCCACAACAAGAAGCCAAGAATTGCCAACAACAGGAGCAATGCAATGACTGTCAGGAAGATTATCCACCAGGCAACTCTGGTGAAATATTCAGTCTTTCTCTTGAGGAACACCGTCAGTTTTACCTGTGGATAGTATACATTTCACTGTGTCCACCTGTTTGTCAGGTGATGGTAGTTACTGCAAAATTACACTGGATATTTAAACAATTATCTAAGCCCAAAGGGCAGATTTGTCCTCAAACACAACATTATGCAAGTGATGCGACAAAATCAAAAACACTTCAGGTTTTACCTTTGTTTCAGGCTTCTCTGGTTTAAGTCCAATATTCTCTGGAGAGTTTGTCAAAGTCAGAGTAGCATCCACAACAATGTCCAGGTAGTTCAAAGAGCTGTAATCCTGGATGGGAGAGGCAACATAAATGAGTAATGTTGTTGGACAGGCTGGCAACAAAAAGTCACAAAGCTAAAAGTCAGTTTGAATAATTCTCTGAAACAAGAGGCCCGTTCTATAAAGCAAGTTTACCAAATAAGCCGGACTTATAGTCCGACTCTTTTTTAAGTTGATTTGGTTCCATAAAGCAAATTCAGCTTGTTTCCCAGTATAAGTTGCCATAGAAACTGAGCTTAAACTATGTTGAATTTGCTTTATGGAACCAAATCAACTTAAAAAGAGTCGGACTAACAGAAATGAGCCCGGCTTTATTTGGTAAACTTGCTTTATAGAACGGGCCCACAATCTTAAAAGCAACAAAACTGAGGCATTGTCATCGCTGTTATCTGTCAGAGCTGATGCATTTCAAACATATGAGAGGAAATGAATTAAACACCTCTGTAAAAGTGGTGTTCCACAGGCGTGAGTGCAGAACCATCAGTGCAGTACTGTCCAAACCCAGCAGAGGACAGCGGATCTGCACACACGTCAGTCCATCGGAGCACGTCTGTGAGGGACGACACACAGACGCTCACATGGGACAATACAGACAACACCTACTACTACTACTAATACTACTACTACTAATAATAATAATAATAATAATAATAATAATAATAATGATTTCTTACCAAGGTTTTGTATTTCCTTCTTTTTGGAAGAAATGAGAATCCATCAGTAGAGAGAGCTTCATGCTCAGCTTCACGTCTTTTCCTCGAGGGCTCATGCCAACCCTTCATACCAAACATGTGTTTATTATCTTCAATACACAAAAAATGTCTTTGGACAGAGAGGCGTTACAACGTAGGAGGAAAATGTAATTTTAAACCACGTTGTGTTTGCACCAATCTTAGAAGTATGTAGTTGGTATATGTGTTGAAGATATGCTTCCAGACAGAAGTGATTTTCTGAGATTATACTTGCAATGTATCTTTAGTACTTTGTTATTTATTAGAACAACTTAAGAGTTTTTAATTTTTACACAGCTTTAAGTTCTGAATAGATAAAAAGGAAGATACATAAAGTGAAGTTTCAGAAAATATACTTAAGTAAACGTTTTTATAATTATTATTATTGTTTTTTTCTGTTTGGTTTTGTTTTGTGGTGTTTTATTTTTGGTTTTGTTTACTTGGGATGGGGTTTGAGGGAAGGGAATTACTGTACTCTTTCAAAAGATAAAAAAAAAGTATGTGCATAACAATTTATGGGGTGATTTTGTGGAATGGAAATAAAAACCTCAGACAGTTTTTTTTTAAATGTATAAAAAGAGGTACATAAATGAGGAAGGGGAATGTAAAGCACGCTGATGATGATATTGTTATTGTTTCTTTTATACATGTTTTTCTTTTGCACATTGTTGGGTAGTGATGTTGATTATGTATGAAAATGATGAAGTGAGTGGTGTAGTTGTGGGGATGGACGCTGGTGCGGAGAGTTGTTTATGTAATTAATGCATTGATGATTAGATTAGTAGAATATGAGTAGGACTAGACAAGCATCTTGTTAATTTATGCTGCTTATTGTTGTACATGTTCACTGTTATTCTTGTTGTTTTTTTATTATACATATTTCTTTTTCTGAAAATAAGGTATATTCAATATAATTCAGTTATTACAGGCATTACATTTCGAACAATAAATTGTTTATTACCTTTACATGTTTGAGTGGATTGACCTCGTCTGCAGGAGAGCAGGGGACCGACTGAACACCTTTTCTGCTGATCTGAGTCAAATACAGAAGCCATTTTCCGACAGAGTTCTCCTTTGGCCAGAAGATGTTTAGTGATGCGTTGGCAAAAGATGTCAGGGATCTGCCCAAATTTGTTATCTGGTAGAAAAATAAGATATTACAGATATATCAGTTTAATTTGACCCATTTGTGCAGGGGAAAAATACATTAAACATGCATTTAGCAACAACTGATGACTCACCCTAAATTCATATTGAACTGAAGTTCCGATTTCATCCACTGAATTTATGGCGCTTTCACCGCGCAAGTTTTCACCAAGTGACACTTGAGAGGGCCTGGCGAGTCTGACAAACGAAGATAGACCTCAATGTTATTATTCTTTTATCAGTCCAAAGCATTTTAATTCATTTTCAAGACTACATTTATTGTGAATAGCTGTTAAAGTAATTTAGTATATTTTATGGCAACAAAAAACTGGCATTCCCCACTTAAAAACAGCACAAATACAATTTATATATAATTTATATCTGTGTTGAAATCTATCAAATAGAATAACACAGTTTAAAAGACAATAAAAACACTACTTACCCATATACTTGCAGCTCCAGTTCAAAAACGACTTTAGCCAACGCCTCCACTGGTTGTATGGTCTGCACACTCGTCCTGCAGCAGAATAACACAACACTGTTTATTCATCATCATCTACAGCCCAATGATCAATAACTGATCAAACCACTTACGTTTCAAGTTGCACAGTGACGTTTACGTCTTTTGTACTCAGGGAGATGCCGGAGGTTGCGAGCATGACATAAAAAGTAACCTGAAGGGAACGAAATAGCCACAATACAGTACATGCAGGTACAGTACGTGCAGGTACAGTACATGCAGGTACAGTACATGCAGGTACAGTACATGCAGGTACAGTACATGCAGATACAGTACATGCAGGTACAGTACATGCAGGTACAGTACATGCAGGTACAGTACATGCAGATGTAATACACACATGGAGGAAACTGAGCAGTAATACTCACTTCTGCATCTCTCCTGAGTGGATTCCCCAGTGCACAGTCTATCAGTGTTCCTTTGTCATTGGCTGTACAGCTCATTTGTGTTTCCTGTGGACAAATACATGCAGAAACAAGGAAAAGTGTCTATATTGGAATAAAAACAGAAAGTGTTTAGGTAATCCCAGTGTTGGAAAGCAACCAAGTACATTAACTACTGCACTTAAGTAGGACTACAATTTTGAGTACTTGTACTTTACTTGAGTATTGTCATTTTCTGCTGCTTTATACTTCTACTCCTTTCCACTTCAGAGACAAATATGACACTTTTTACTGCACTAATATTTAATAACTTTAGTTAGGAGTTGCTTTGCGGATTGAGAGTAATAATACAATAATACTTAATACGCATTTTTAAATATTGTTCTTCCACTACAGAGTACTTGTATACCTACTGATGCAGTACTGTAGACAATGGAAGAGTAATGGAGAGTATCTGGGAGGCTGATGACTGAGTGACTCTGGTGAGCGTCGTCCCCGTTTCTGTTTGTCACCGTGATCTCCAGAGCGATGTCTTCATCAGACGGAGTGATCACTGCCACACCGTCCTCTCTACACACAGCACACAGCACACAGCACACAGCACACAGCACACAGCACACAGCACACAGCACACAGCACACAGCACCAGATACCGTTTGTTTTGAAGGGGTTAGTTTTTAATTACTGTATTTCCTCAAATAGTGTCCGGGAGTCAAATAGAAGTAGAATAATGGCCGGGGCCGTGGTTGACACAAATAAATAATGGCCGGGGCGGATAAATTCTCGGTGATTGTCATATTTGCATGCCAACAAAGTATCATGTATATTTCTATTGCTTTTAATTTAATAAATTCAACAATAATCATGCTATTTTCAACAGCTTGTTGTTCTGGATTACTCATCTAAAAACAGAGGGAATTAAAAATAAATGGCTGCCGTCTAATACAAGCCTGCTTCAAATAAAAGCCTGGTACCCTCTCTGCAGCTGAGGGAAATAAAAGCCCCGGTCACTATTTGAGGAAATACAATATATTGCTTTGTTGGTTAGTTTGTTTTTTGCCTTACCTGACCAGTGTTTGGAAAACATCTTGATTATTTTCTGTTTTTCTGGAGCAGAACTTGTACTGTAACTCTAGGTTGCTTTGGCAAATGTTGTCCCTGCCGCAGCCTTTATTTATTAAGATAATCTGTGAAAAACAGCAGAGCAGAAATCTTAGATTAGCTTGCAATTCATATCTCTCTCACAGATAAAAAAATTTCTAAAGACAAAGAGGGACACTCCCATCGTACATCTGTACTTTGATCGCACTGAAATCTGACTGTATTTACAGTCTGAGATCACAAGATTCGATCTTGTTGTCAACAACCTTTTTTAAAATATACAGTCGGCCTATATCTCAGCATTTTCTTTTCTATGAAGAAAACAAAATTAAATTGTTATTTTTAAAGTTTGGATTTTTATTTAAACTTATAATATGTAACATTTCTACATTAAAATTTCTAAAACAAAAAAAACCTACACCTATGTTAGGGCTGCACAATTATAGCCAAAATGTTAATCACAATTATTTTGATCAATATTGAGATCATGATTATTTATCATAATTATTCATTGATTTTTAGGGACAACATTTTTATTGCACTTACATATTTGAATAAATAGAGCACTGCTTTCACTTCCATGTTGTGCTACATTCCTGCTACGTTGGGTAGGTATTCGGTTTTCAATTTTGGGATTCAGATTTTTTCTTTTTTTCTTCAATACTGTAGAATAACAGAATCCTTCAAAATAAATGCCTTTAATAAAACCGAAAGACACGTGTTGTAGCACCACTGCACACTTAGTTTAGAGAGCGCTCGATTTGAAATGCAACAGAGTTTTTATGAGCGGAGCACGCATTCTTAACGTCAATATTGTAGTCAATCATGTTCATTTAATTTGTGGGAAGCCAAAATCGTGAACACAATTAATATACGATTAACTGTGCAGCCCTAACCTATGTTATATATTTAGTTACATTATCCCAAATGTTTCCAACAAAGTTCAAAGCAGAGGAATCTGACATTTTAATCAGGACACGGCACATTTCTTTTGGTCGCAGAACAATGGCGTCATCACACTTTAATGTGTCTCTTCTATGTTTCTTGTGATTATTGTTGTCTGTAACGTAAATGCTGCCGTCTTGGCCAGGTCGCCCTTGTAAAAGAGATTGTTGATCTCAATGGGTCTTACCTGGTTAAATATGGGTTAAATAAATAAATAAAACAATAGACAGATATAGACACACTCCCGTACCTCTGACACAGTGCTCCTTTGTTGGAAGAGGTTGAGGACAGGAGTAACGTCGGGCAGATCTGCACTCGTCCTGGTTGTCTGACTGGAGCTCCACAGAGACGCAGTGACGGAGACGGGGATTCTGTGCAGCCTGTCCTTGATATCACGCTGGAACACAAGAGGTTTTTGTAAGTTTCATGTGTACAATCTGTGCAATGTCCCTCTAAAGCAGGGATGTCAAACTCATTTTAGTTAATGGGCCACATACAGCCTGATTTGATATCAAGTGGGCCGGACCAGTAAAACCACTCCAGCAAGACCCGCCATCCTATCTGCCACAGAGTTTCTTGTCAGGCTGATGTTAGTAAAAGCCTGTCTCTTGTCAGGGCGCACGATTTCTGCAGCCTGCATGTCTTCACAAACTCACAAAATGGTTTTGATGCTATTTCGTTAGCAATAAGGCAGCTACAGCTTTCACAGCTGCATCGCTGATCTCTACGACAAAAACAGACTGCTGTTTCCTCAAACCTGCCAACATTTCATTTATCTTCTCCATTCTTAGTTGTTCTTGCAAGTTCTTGTATTTTTCGTTGTGAACACACCAAGTACAGTGGCTTCTCAACCATGAAATTTGACGTAGATGCATGAAATGTGGTACACATATGCTACATGAGAAGACGAACAAAAAAGCCATTGAGAGTGATATTCAAAACCAAACAGGAAGTCGGCCATCTTGAAATGAAAGTGCCATAACAAAACTATCTCCTCCTACAGAAAAAAGTTGCAAATTTGCGAGTTTTTTTCTCAGAGAATTGCTCCCTTCAGCAGGCTCGGTATTTATTTATTTTTTTCATACATGTCTCCTTCTTTAAACTGGGGAGGGTACCGACTGCCAACTACTGTAAGTAATCAGGGTTTATGCAGGAATTATTAGTTCAGTTTAATACCTTTTAAGACTCTTTCCATACATTTTAAAGTCCTCATCCAGACATGCTTTAAAGTATGCAAAAAAATACTACGTTATGATTCAAATTTTGTTTAAAATGGTTTTCCTACATAAGAAAGTATTTAAAATCCTCCTCCAGATGCAATTTAAAGTATGTAAAAAATACTCTATACTCTAATGCTATGATTAATAAAAGTAAAATAAAAGTTAAAAAAAAATATTTAAAAAACTATGAAAAGGGGCTGGAAGCACATCTACTCTTCTCCCTCATTAAGAAATTCTGGATCTGGCCTCAAGCC
>JAOVVB010012153.1:875-16676 GCA_028570985.1 Heterobranchus longifilis | reverse complement strand
GTAAAAAAATTAAACACAAGCACTGACCCCCAACTGCCCAGGAGTTTGTGTAACAGCTGACTGTCTACCTCGTCTTTTCTAATTGTGAAATATAAAGGGGGGTGGTTTACACAAATGGGCCATTTGAGTGACACCCCAACACCGCCGCGCTACCCTGCGATAATCGCCGCAACGCCGGATTTGGTGTGAACGCAACCTTAGGTGGATTCTCACTTGAAAAAACTAAAGGTTTAATAAATGATACACAATCGCTTTTTAATTACATATTCCAAACTGTTGCATTTACTATAACTAAGGATTGCACATACTATTATAGATCTATACAGTATATAACATTTAACATTCTAGTATAAAATATAGTCCTAGGCCTATCAATAGATATCTTTTCATATACATTCGGGGTAAAGCGTAGGCTGGGCTGGATCTTGTATGAAAGCAACATTTAAATACAGTTAAACACAGAGTCTCTGTGGCTGGTCTATGCTTCTACACACACTCCTTTCTCTGAGTCAAAATCAGCTTTATTTAAAGCTGACAAAAAACAAATGCAGACACACACGGAGAAATGTCACTACTACTGGCATTCTGTCCATATCTCATGTCTTACATGTGTTGTGAGAGATTTTTTTGAAAACAAAAAAAGAAATCTGATTGTGCGCCAGAACACAGATTCAGTCATGAAACAATACAAAATAATAAATCTGTATTTGAAATTTAAGGTACACTTTGTCATGATAACTATTAATTTCATGTAACTTGTTAATGTAAATTGTATTTGTAGAAGCACAAATATTTTATGTAGACCAAGAACTGGCAGAGAAAATGGCATGGCAAGTTCCAACTTGTTTAGACTCATAACAGCCGGTATTTTCCTGCCAACAGGCTGATATGTGACCGACCAACAGTTTGTTCATCAACAAAAAAGATACAGAACAACCGTGTCCACTGTTTTAGTATTTCAACATTTGTGTTGGATTTGTGAAAACAAGCTTTTGTGCTTTTCCGTGCAAACACAACATTGAGTGTACTGTTGCAATAAACACTGGACCGTGGCTACTTTCTGTGAGTTTGAGAAGGGTAATTTGAAACAATTAACATCCCTATAGTGGGTCTGCTAACAAGCTACCGTTAGCAAATAAAACCAATGACAATGATATATTAATACAGTGGCGGCCATATAAAGACATTTCAGTAGTCCTGCTGGCATCTTAAGGTGCATATTCAAGTCGTGGTGTGAATATTTTTTATTCAAATTATTGCAGTGGTGGTGTAAGTTTTTGTTAGTAGAAAAGTGAGACAATCTTGTTGAAAACTGGTGTAGTCTGTGTTGCTTCAGCCCCTTTGTTTCCAGCTGCTAACAGTAGCTAGCTGGCAGTGCTAATGTGGGCGTGATCAGCTGTTTCAACTGACTTCACAACGACTACTAACTCTACAAAAAGTAGCCACTGTTCAGCTGTTGATTGGCCCTGAATATTTGATTCCAACAGTACATCATAAAGGCAATTTTAGGTCTGATAATGTTGATGAAATTGGGTGGTGGTGTGAGTAGTTGGAGTCAAGACCTGTGCAATGGAGGTTTTGTGAGCTGTGGGTCGCTGTGTTGCTTCTCTTCTGGATCTCTCAGAGCTCCATTGCAGATGTCTCCTTCTGGTATGCGATATGACTGAAGAAAAGCAAACACAAATACACAACATGAAATCAGAGTAACATCTCACCATATCAACCTGGTCAAATCTTAAAAAGAAAGGTGACCGGTCCTTTTCTGTTCGGGCCCCTCAGTTGTGGAATGAGATCAGGGAACACATTGTCTTCTTTTAAGTCAATTTTTAAAAACTCACTATTTTAGACTTGCTTTTTATTGATTTTACTGTTGTTTTACTATCTTTTGTTGTATTTTATCATTCTATTTTTTTTAACTGTATGTAACACACTTTGTAACTTGTTTTGAAAAGTGCTTTATAAATAAAGGTATTATTATTAACACTTGTACAATACTCTGATGGCCTCTTATTAAGAAGATGTTGTCATACAACATCTTTGCAGTCACAATTTTGTATCCCTCCTGCCTCAATAAATCTCATCCATCTACCGAATATTAATCGATTTCTTCACATTTGTTATTTCAATATCCCAAAGAGCCTGTGTGATATAAATATGGGGAATTGATAATTTGGGACAAAATTATTGATACAATAATAATAGAAATGCCCGTATTTACAAACATCCACGTTCAGAACCTGAAGCCGTTGTCAGAGAGGACTGATAAAAATATGGCAAATACACAGGTGGTGAGATGTCTGTAGACCTGCCTGTTGCTGTATTGGGTCCTTGTTTGGTTTCCATGGAAATCATCATCACGTCTCTCTCTCTTTCTTGACAGTGACATCTCCACTGGCAACTCCGGCTCCACTTGCAGCTCCGCTCCCGGCCCCGGACGCAGCTGCAGCTCCAGGCCCGGGTCCGGGCCCGTTCCCGGCTCCAGATGCAGCAGCTGATGCAGCTCCTGCTCCAGCGGTGCCCAGTATGGTGGAGACTTCTCCCTGCATGAAGGCCCAGGGGGGGCTGTTGGGAGAGTTGTCCAACGGACAGCGCTCTCCACTGGGGCAGTACACCTCCCCATCGCCCCGCCGACTCTGGATGTACACTCTGGTGCAGGGGAAGCAGAACCTACATTTGGTGGAGGTAGAGAAGACGTTATTACAATTACCAGTGAGACATAACTATTAGGGATACCAAGAACTTACAATTATTTGTTCAAGAAAATATTATGTTTTTTAGTCTATACAATGTAAAAACTAATAACAAATTACCACCAGAGACTACAATGCAGTCTGAAATTCATGGAAACTTGAAATAATAATACATTGTTTCAGGCTATACACTACAGAAGACAAAAAATAGCAAATAAAACAAACCTATGCCCTGGCACTGATGGACACTGAACAAAGTGTGTGTCTTCCAGCCTCTCATGACACAAGGTGCAGGACAGAGTGTTTCCGGTTGAATGAGCGTTGCTGGCAGATGCTGATCCCAGCTCAGAGGCACCACTGTGGGGTAATGCTGCAGCTGTGGTGGCTGCCTCTGCTGAGGTGCTGGATCCCAGGGGCTCCCCTCCGGACCTCGCGGTTAGGGGGCGAGGCTGCCTGGCTGGCGATGAGGCAGGCTTGGGGCTGGTCTGGCTCACACCTCCAGCCAGGGTGGAGGACGAAGAAGGGAGGCCTGTACTCTTGCTGGCGCTGCTGCCAGCCACAGCAGTGTGGATCTGCGTCTGTATCTTGGGCTGGTTCTGGGACGAACTGAGCTCTCGCTCCAGCTCCGGAGTGATGAAGGGGGCTATCCCCATCCCTATCCCCAGCTGTCTGCGGCTCATCTCGGCCAGCACCGGGGCAGGGAAGATCATGGGGCTGCTCATTGGGGCTGTCCTGGCGGTGAGACCCGCCGGCATGCCCGCAAGCAGCCCATGGGGAATCCCTGCAATACTTTGAGTTACTAGACTAGGAGGGATGGCAGCGCCTAGCATGGGTCTTCGGCTGCCGCTGGGGCTCTGACGGTTCACTTCTTGAGGCGGCTGGCCGTCACGGTGCAGCCCGTTGGGCGGCACACGAATAGCGGACACGGTACTTTCTCCTCTTCCTCCCCGGTCGAAGCGGTCCATGTGCGGCCTGCCTCCGTCCGCTGCCGCTTCTCCTCTGCCAGATATGCCGTGTTTATTGGGAGAGGGACCAGGTGACCTGACGTTACCGTCCTGCATCCCGTGAGTCCGTTTCAGCTGTCGGGCACTCGCTATAAGGAACTCAATCTGATTAGCTCCCTCGTAGTTCACGCAGCCACGGCACACCACCTCGCTGAAGTCCCACACCACGGTCCACGGCATCTTTGGCAGGTCGCACAGGTAGCACCACTGGCGCCTGGAGGAGGAGGGGGACGACATGGCTGGCCAGCTAGCTAGCTAGCTAGCTTGTTGACGTGCTAGCACACGTTAGCTAGGTTAACCTATTTAGCTTTGACAGGTGCACGCTCTCTCTTTCCCAACGACTTTCTACTTTAACTGGCTCCAAACGGCTTTAGAACAATGTTACGCATCCTACGGATATAAAAACAGATCAAAAATTTAGGTTGTTTTCGCTCTTTTTGTTCATATGTTTGTTTTGTTTACCCACTCCGGCCTGCTCTTGACTGCTGTCAACTGCTTCCCCGACGGACGCTGGAACGTTACGCAACCTTGCGAGGTGCATTATGGGTGTTCGAGTTTCCTGACTTGTTTTGTCAACGCAAACCCAACTAACGGTTGTGGCTATAAGATAACCGTGGATTTACTAAAATCTCGCGAGATTGGTAAGGTTAGGCATTAAACTCGAATAGTTAAGTTAGCTTGCTAAGGTTAGGCATTAAACCCATATAATTAAGGATAGACTGGTACGGTTAGGCATTGACGTCGAATGGTGTGGTTAGGGTTAGGTCGTTGGGAAGTGAGTCTCGCGAGAGTTTGTGCCATGTTTTTTGTAAATCTAGGGTTACCTTTAGATATGACCCCCAACTCGCCTGGATGTGGAACTACAACCAAAACTGGAACGGAAGTGAAGTCATTAGAGGTCAGAGTTCATTTGGTGTCAACACATGTGCGTCCGCCGTAGCCATGCGTTTTGGGGTAGAAAACTTTTAATTTTAGCAGTTTGTGGTTATTTGTAAACGTAAAAATGCCTAGAAACATATCGTCTTCGTCAAGCGAAGATGAAGAGGATAATACTGCTACAGAATCATATGTAAAGCAAAAAGAAACCGGTAAGTTCACACGCATCGTTAGTAATGGTTAGCTTCATGATGGCAGTTTCACACAGAAATACACAGTACAGTAGGTTGTGACTGGCTGAGCCCTAGATTGTTAGGGTCAACGCCTATATTTTTACTCCTTGATTCATTAAAACAGAAAAAAAATAAGTCTTGATATATTTAAGTAAGAATGTGTAACCAGTCTAGTTCTGACTCAAAATGATGCCCTGCATTTGTCAAAGCCTTAACCACGTGATTAAATGAGTCTTAAATATGTTATTGTTATTGTTTATTTGAATTTTGTTGATAATGATATATGGTAGACAAACGTTTCTTATTATTTACATGTTACAGAGACTGCAGTAAATTATAGAATAAAAGAAGAAGAAAATCTACTTAAAAAACTACTTTTAAACAGTGGGATGACTTGGAAAATTTTGATTTATGCATATGAAATTTACCAAGCAGGATCATGAGATTTATCACTAATTATGTGTCTGTCTAGTAGGGCCTATACCATTTTTAAATGCTGTTATTTTCTCTCTTTTTCTTTTTCTTCATCTATCATTTGTCTGTTTGACAATATATGAAATCTAAGTCTGACTTTATTCCACTTACTATCTTAATAAAGATAAAGTAAAATAAATAAGAAGCCCTGACTGCGTGTCTTCCAATATTTAAGCCAAGGAGATATACCATTACAATCTTTTAAATATATTTTTCATACAATAACTATTTTTGGCACCATAGAAAATGAGCACACACTACTTTTATTTAGGTGTTCTTTCTCTGGGCTCTGCTGTGTATTTCTTATTCTCTGTGATATTTTATTCATGAAATGTTGAAGGTGTGCTGTTTGGATCCACAGATAAGAAGACCACCAGGTACCAGTGTCCTGCAGACTTTGTGTCTTTCCGCCATCAGCCCTGCAGCAGCACTCTGGCAGAGAGTCTGAAGAACAACAACAATGAGTTATGGCTCATTAAAGCTCCTGCCAGCTTTAACCCAGAATGGTGGGTGCAAGCTTTTCCCTTCCATGTCTCTCAAACACAGTCAAACTTATAAGAAGCCATTTAGAAACGTACTTTATTACAGGCACTTTTGTCTGTATACATGTATTGAGTCATTAATCTTAAACTTTGCATACATTTCAATCTACTACACACTTTCCTGCTTCCAAATAATCTCTCAGGCTGAATCATAAACCTGTTTTGGTTTCATAGCAAATATTCACATTACAAATTCACACTTAGCTACAGTGCAAGGTTGTATTTACATAATTCTTGAGAGTTTTGAGTGAGGGTGCATTTTATTGCTGAAACTATTAATCAAGTAATTGATTAGTCCCTCAACAGAAAAATAATCAGCAACTATTTTAATAATCGATTAATCGTTAAAGTAATTTTTCATGGAAAACATGTCAGAACACAAATGTCAGAAAATGCTGTTTTCAGCCTCTCTTCTCAGTTTTATATCATATTAAACTGAATATCTTTTATTTAAAGACATCATCTTTGAGGAACTGGAATGGACATTTGTCACTATTTTCTGGCAATTTATAGACCAAACGATGTCTATTTGCCTATTGTTATATTTTATATTTGATCTCAAATGGACGCCCCCCCCCATGTTCTTGTACTGTGTTCTGTGTACATTGTAAAAGAAAAACTGAAAAGAGGCATCATCTTGTATTAGCATCCAACCAAAGATGACTGTGTAAACTGCTGCTGTAATGTGATCCTAAATAAAGGAAATAGATAGATGGATGGATAGATAGATAGATAGATAGATAGATAGATGTACTTTATTAATCAGCAGCAGCAGGTATTGCACAAGAACATAAGATATAAATATAAAAATACAAATAAGAAAATACAGATAAAATAAAAAATAACTTAAAATAGCTCAAAATATAAAGAATATACAAAATACACTATAAATATTCTAAAATGCTACTACTGCTGCTGCTACTACTACTATTACTACTACTACTACTACTACTGAAATATAAAATATAAAAACATCTGATATACACACATATACATATATACAAAAGACAGGTTATAAACAGGATAACATAAATACATAGACAGGTAGTGATGTAATAATAGACAGGTAGTGATGTAATAACATATGTACATAGACAGGTAGTGATGT
The DNA here is from genome assembly GCA_028570985.1 of Heterobranchus longifilis. Taxonomy (NCBI): domain Eukaryota; kingdom Metazoa; phylum Chordata; class Actinopteri; order Siluriformes; family Clariidae; genus Heterobranchus; species Heterobranchus longifilis. Next base: position 9,749 of record JAOVVB010012153.1, on the reverse strand, counting down.
AATAACATAAGTACATAGACAGGTAGTGATGTAATCATTAGTTGCAGCCCTAGTGCATTTTAGTGCTTATGAATTCAACAATTCTAAAGTTACATCGTCTCACTTTAAACTACCTGCAGCAATTTATGTGGCAGCGTGCCGGGTCAGTCAGACTGGATATGCAGTGTGTGACAGCGGGGCAGTTTGTGTGTAGTAGCCAGCAGGTGGAGCTGGAGCCGGGCTGCATGCTGAAGCTTCAGACAGCTCCTGCACATTCACTAGCAGTCTGAGAAAATGATGTAGTTCGGTGTAAACTTAAGTTGAGTACACTTTTCCTCCCTCCATCCAGTTTCAGTGGCATCGAGGTGCCCCTCTCAGGCCTCCAGACCCTGAAGGTTCCTGCCGCTGCAGGTGGAGCCAACTCTGGGAGTGGCCAGCAGATCTACAGCATCCTGGCGTCCACCCACGGTACCTCAGATCTCCACCTGCTCACCAGCGACAAGCAGTCATCCGATGGCGTGGTTTTTGGCCCCACTTTTTCCGGCCTGCTAAATGTGTGTGAGAGCTACGGAGACAGCAGCGCCAACCAGGCCCCTCAGGTCATCCCCGCAGCTTCAGCACCCTCCATACCGCCGGGGCTGAAACAGCGGTTCCACCCGTTTGGCAGTAAGACCCCCACGCTGACCTGCGTGGCAGAGAGCGAGGCGGACGGAGCCGCCTTCGGGCCCTCGTCTGCAACTCTCCGTCCCCTGGTAGTCAAACGATTCCTGGAAGAAACGTGGCAGCAGGACGAGGAGGAGGAGGAGGAGGAGGAGGAAGGGAGGAAAAAGAAGAAGAAGAAAAAGAAAGAAAAGCGAATAAAGACAGAGCGTGCGGAGGAGGCGGCGGTGACGGTGAAACAAGAACCTGTAGCTGAAATTCAGGACGAAGTGATGATGGAGCTCCCCTTCCACGAGGGTGACGTTTTGGAGGAGAAGAGGAAAAAGAAGAAGAAAAAGAAGGACAGGGAGCGAGAGGAGGTGGAGCAGGGCGTGGAGCCCAGCGTGATGGTGAAGCAGGAGAAGGTAACGGTGAAGTGTGAACCAATAGACACTTTGTATGGTGATGTAGTGGAGGGCTCGGGGAAGAAGAAGAAAAAGAAGAAGAAAAGCAAAACAGATGACGACTAGTCTGCCGTCACTTTGTTGTTTGATGTTTACTTTTGTTTATTTTTGACCGTCGGAACTCGTCTGGGAGCCATTTTACTACTAAGTATTGATAGATTGCATAATGCAGGGCTTGCTTTTGGCAGGACATTGAGAACGTCCTGAATCAATTGAACAGTGACATGAATTATAAAGTGGATTCATCCCAGCGTCTTAAAGGCCGACGTCCCCTCTCATTTTGAGCTCAGAAAGTGACAGTTTTACACACGCCGAGTGCGTGCAGCCGCAGGCATCCACGACTGCACGCGTAATAAGAGTGTACACGGAGGGAACTTCTGCGTTTGCTGCCAGCGTCTGTCAAGTTGTGGTAGATTTTATGGGATTACGCTCGCATTGTGTTGCTGCGTTTGTGTACATATATACACAACCAGTGCGGTAACGTCGCTGGTTTGGCAGCAGGTCCGGAGAACGAGAGGTGATTATAAAGACAGAATAATGGTTCACTGTCACGTCATGTTCTCAGATTGTTTTTTTTTCTAAAAAGGATTTCAGTCACATGTATTGGAGAACACATGTTTTAAAATAAACTCCAAAAGTGATTAAAGGAAATGGAAATGAAAACAACATGTTTGTGTTTTTGTCCTGCAGTCGGCCAGTCGGGCAAGTGTTCCAGCGTTTTCCCTTCATGCCTTGTTGGAGTGATTTCATGCAGAAGGAATGAGACTTGAACTCGTGTTGAAACTGCGAATGTGGCTTTTAAATTGTGCAACAATAGGAAAGTGCCCATTTTTTCAGATCGGTGGTTTTCGAATGATCTGAAGTTTTTGGGGGATGTCATGTCATTTGGGGGAAGGCAAACGTTTGCATTTATTAAACTAAACTAAAAAAGAGACGGTCTGTGGTCTGTTCTGTGGGCAGACATTTAAGTTTAACAAATTGTTTTATGAATGAGAAGCCAGGAGTTGTATATTTGGCAGTGCAGTGTATTGTAGAAGTTCAGTGGGAGGTTCCACATACTACACGTGTTGCTGGAGTTTTGCCCTCAGAGTATTGTGAGATAAAGTTGTTAGTAGGTTCAGATTAATGTAGGGGAGCACGGGGTTGGTTGGCACACTTTTCACCCTGCAAATGAAAGATTGAGGTCTCAGCTATAAATAAATATGTTATAATTGAATATCTGCCCATTTTTCAAACCAATCAACATTTTTAAGCAAATCATTAATAAGGTTTAATTACTTTTGACATTGACCATTCACAATAATAATAATTAATAATTTAAACATTGTTTTTAATCTCTCTAAATACTACAACAAAATCTACAACGGCAGAAACATACATGTGCCAACCAACCCCGCTCAAATCTGACCCAACTCTGTGAAGAAACGATGTTCTCCAGCTGCCATCACTCATCACAGATTTCAGATTTTACATCAAAATGTAGCTGATTCAAATGTCTATTAGCTAAAAGCAACACATTTCCAATATCTCCATCTAACGCAGTTTTATAACACGTTTAGTCCAAAGACCACTTTTTACTTTTAATACAAAAAAAATGCATTTTATCCTGAGTTTCAGATGTTTAAATACAGTAGATGAGTGCAGGTGAAGAAAACATTTTGATGTTACTTTTTAAATCCTGTGACCTTCAAAGGACCAGAAGATAGCCGTGTGCCAACCCACCCCGGGCTCCCCTATTGGAGCAAAAAGAGTTTTAGTAAATATCAGATGCCACCACTCCTGATGTAATGGAAGTTTCTCCCAGAACAGAGCTACAGAAAAAAGTTAGAAAATCTGATGAAACTGTACTTTCTTTGCACATTAAAATCAGTCTAGTATTTTGTGTTTTGGCCTCCCATTAAACCAGTGCCGAGTTTCATGATGCTCTTTATGATCTTTTCAGTGGCTTCTCAGCTCTGCCATGACTATGATAATATGCAGGAAACTATTCATGCTTATAATCTTTGGCACGCTAAAAAGTCCTGTTTAAATACTACTGCATGTCGGCACAAAATATTGGCATCAAAAACCTATATATTGGTTGATCCCAAGTCTATAAATCTCTGCAAATCTGTCGCCAGCAGAAATTCCTTTTGATGAACTGCAACAGAGAAGTAAAGGGTTGTGACAGGGAGATGGCGCCACACTCCAGCGTGTTTCCTGTGTGGAGCAGCCCGCAGCCTCTCAACAACCTCTGAGATTATTATTTACATGCTACACTTTATTTTCACTAATGTAACACACATCTTCTGTTGCCGTCCAGATGCACACAAAGAAAGGATTTATAATTTTTCCATTTTCCGACGGCAGCAAATCATCAGATCTCGGTGACACTGAGGTGAAAAATCTCAGTCCAGGCTCTGCATCCTCCCCCTCCTCCCTCTCTCCTCTCTCTGCTCTGCACCGGAGTATGGTCCTGTTTCTTAATGAGCTCAGGCACCTCTGGTGCTATCACACTCACACCATCTGTAGTAACCCTCTGCACATGCTGCAAGGCTTTATTGATCCAACCTCATGTGTGCATTCACAGTTTTTACTCATTCTAAGGTCAACTGGACACAAAAATGAACAAAACCACGCTACAAAACAACCCCAAAAGAGAATTTGTAAAATAGTTTTCTACTCACTGTTGGACTTACCATCATGACGTCTAGTTTTTTTTTTTTGGTTTAGCAGGCAGCCATTAAAGCAAAGAGCCACAGATGTCAGATGTTGGATCAAGCGTTTCCCCGTGAGTCACATCTAATGCCAGATTTCTGTGTATCCTCACAGGTATGTTGAATGTGTGTGTGACCGTCTGTGCTTCAGAGCCACACTCTGCAGGCTGCAGTGCATGTGTAACTGAAAGAGTGTGTGTGTGTGTGTGTTTAAGTCAGTGAAATGAAAAATGTTTTTACTGTGTTGGCTAAATCTCAACATCCTTTAAACACAAAAAGAAGAACATCTTGAATTTTTAACGTATTTACTTTCCTCCTGTGTAAATAGTATATATGCCAGTCACTTCTTGTTAAAACATAGAACAAAAAAACTACAAGTATTACATTTTTTTAAACTAATTTTGAATGATCCAGTTCTGTGTTATGTCCCATAGTCTGACCAATGGGACATTGATTCTCATAATTACCAGCAAGGAATAAATTGGAAGATTTTTCCCGCTGATTTCAGTGCAGTGAGTTTTATTTTTGAAATTCTACATGGTCTTGTTTTGCAAACTTGTACCCACCTCGCCTCTGCACAGATTTGTTCCAGATGTGATCTTACTGTATCTCTAAATCATTCCCGACCTGACCAGTAATCGAATACACACAGTCTGCACACAGTTACAGCAGCTTTGTTACATATCAAGAACCAATGCAGCCTCATAAACTGAACAGATGAGTAATAGCACAGAGCTTAAATTAAACAAATAATCAATAATCTTTTTCTCCCCAGGGTACCCATACCCTTCCCTGTACATTTTTTTTAAACCTGTTACACATACGTTTTGTGCATGCAAGATGCTGACTCCAGTTCTTGTTATTTTCCTCTAGACCCGTCTCTTTTTTTTTCTCCGTGTCTCATACGTGTAATGAATTAGAGTCATGAAGCCTTCGGATAAACAAAAGTCTTGGCTCAAGTTGACGCATCTTCGCCTTGATTTGTGCTGCCCATGGGGGAATTCACATGTGTTTTTGCATCATGCCGCTTCTGAACACTGTTCAGTCTGAACACCTCTACTGACAGACAGACAGAATTACAACAAAACTTCAACACACACACACACACACACACACTGAGTCTTAGCTAAATTAATGAGCTAAATCAGAGCAGCGATTCAACACAACTGTGCAGTGAAGGGCTCATATGGTATTGCATTGTCATTTGGTATTTTGTGTAAATTGTCATTGCATTCCCAAATCACTCTTTGTCTACATTCTGAAATGTAAATATAACCCAGAAAGGGATTTTTTTATTTATTTTGAACACCAGAAATCTCAATGCCTTTTTATGTAGGCTAATCACTGAAAGCTGGCATACATTAACAACCCTATCAACCCCCTGCAGACTATATGATGGCCTTTATACAGTATGCAGGGCAGTAAAACACTCGCGTATTGCTCCTGCTCCCACTGTAGCTGGCAGGTCTGTAGCAGATTTGCATTTATGCATCTTGTTGTGCAGTTTCTGCCATTTTCTGAATATTTCATTGAGGTTGCATCAGTCTGTGTGTGTGTGCGTGCGTGCGTGTGTGTGCTCAGGATAATGCATCAGCTTTTCATCTAATTTCCGTCACATTTAGAGTTCACCATTAGCAGAATTTAATCTGAAATACACGCGAGGTTGGAGTCACAGAATTTAAATCTCCCTGAACATAGAGCTCGGGGAGTTGACGTCACGCAGCCCCGTAATCAACAGGCGAAGTCACTACGCCGCCATTTTGGCAGGAAGGTGGCCGGGAGTAGGCCTGAGCTGGTCAGATGACACGGTGGATGCCAGAACAAACAGGGACAATTTATTCCTAAAGATCCTGAAAGACGACAAAAATGGATTACCGCCATAAAACGTGCCAGAAGCAAACAGAAGAAAACGGATCCACTCAGGTAACGTTAACGTTGATATCTTATTTATTTAACAGGCTTTTATTATGGTTTCTGATCATTTTATTTAATTAAGGAATGCATGCTGTCTGCATTTTTGCATAACGTTACTGTATTAAAACCAATCATAGTTGGTTTACATTACACTGCCTGTTGCTTAGGCTAACGTTAAGTGACACTTACCTCCTTACCTTAGACTCCAGAGCTGAATATTCATCACAAATCCTGATTTGGTTCATCTTTTGTTTCAAAGACTCTCAGAGTAGAACGAGGGAAAGTTGATGTCTGGATACTGCAGGAACATAACGCACACATAACGCCGTCGTTCCACCTGTTTTAATACTCCGGGGGAATTATCAGGGTCGGTAATATTTAATCTATCAAGTTTTGCATTATAACATTCAATGTCCTTAAAGTACGCAGTGAACTCTGACGGCTTGAAATCGACGCTGGCTCCGTTCATTTTTGCTCACGGCTTTCCTGCCAACATGGCGGTGTCGACAAAACGAGTCACGTGACGTCCGGCGCTCTGTATGTTACTGTCCTTCTGGGTGTGTTTGTCTCTCTTTGCTGGACACAGAAGCTCTGACAGCGTCGTCATCTGCACCTCCTTGTTTCCAAGGAACGAAAACATAATGAGGTTCTTTTTATAGAAGCAGGTTGGTGACAAGTACCTATAGGTTCCAATTCTCACACCTGCTGGGAAAATAATGGGTGGAGAAGGAGGGTGAATGAGTAATGGTCCCCGCTTCTTTAACAATGTCAGCTGAAGTGCCCTTGAGCAGGGCACCTTACCCGAACTTCTCCAGAAGAATGCAGCTGCACTGTGCAGCCTGCAGGTGTGGATATGTTCACCTGTTTGTATGAAAATCGTGCTGATGGAAAACATGAGTCTGCTCACTCACTCACTCACACAAATGCAGTTTAAAGAGTGATCGTAACCGCAGTTTCAGTCCCTCTGTGCCTGCCTCACCCGTCTGAAAAATGCGATGCATTAGACCCTGAGTGTAGCAGCAGAGGGGGAGGGAGACATCTAATCATATCAGCCTGATTATGTAAGGTGCATCACTGTAGTCCCTTCACTGCAGTGTCACTTCTCATGGAGTCACACCTGCAGCGGCGGACGACACTCTGTGTAAACAAGCAGGTAAACTTTCCACTGCAGACAGGAAGCAGACGTCACCGGGGAGGCAAACAGACACCTTTCTCACCCAGCTCTTCTGTCATGTTATCAGTTGTTCAATGAATGAATGCATATATATACTGGATAAAAGTTAATTTGGGGACAAAGTGATGTTTTCTGTTTTTTTGGCCTGCCTCAGAGTTCAATCACACTGAACTTTGACCTCTGAGACGCTCGCCAAGGTTCAGCCAATGATGGTGGAATTAACCTCCAATCAAGGTTATTGATTGTTGCCTTTTCTTGGTGGAATACCTGCAGAGTTAAAGAAAGCAGTGAAACAATAAAGTGGAATTCTAATGTTAGCAGGTTGGCTAAGCTAGCTTCAACAGCTTGTGTTTGCAACCCCCCTTTTTCACTGTATACAGTATACTATAGTATGCAAGTACATTTGCATACTACAGTATACTATAGTATGCAAGTACATTTGCATACTACAGTATACTGTGGTATGCAAATAAATCTGACCAATTCTGGTGTGACTGCAGCATAAACACAAGCAAGAGGATGGAAGATCTTGATTAAAATACAATTCTTAATGAGGAGTGGGACAGAACTGTGAGTGGCTACTAAAGTGAGGCTGACATTTCATACATACACTTACCGGCCACTTTATTAGGTACACTTTCCCTCCTTTGTCTTCAGAACTTCAGCCTTAATTCTTCGTGGAAAAGATTCAACAACGTGCTGAAAACATTCCTCAGATTTTGGTCCATACTGACATGCCAGCATCACACGAGGGACGCAGATCTCCCCTTTCATCACATCCCATGGGGCTCTACTGGAGAGATCAGGTGACTGTGGAGGCCGTTTGAGTTCAGTGAACTCTTATATTACGAAAATAGTTTGCTGAAATATGTTTCTGAATATATTTTAGGCGAGAAATAAAGTATGCACTTGTTGAATCTGTCTTCAGTTTAGATGGACAACGGTTGATTTCAGAGATTTTTCGGAAATTTCGTGAGGTGGCCGCCGCCGCTGCCACTCATTTGCATAAAGCACCCCAGACCTCAGTTTCATACAAATGAGGAGCGTGCAACTCGACGGCCCGTCTTTCAAAACTCATCGCGATGATGTCAGAATGCATTGCACGGCTGCTTACATAGACAATGAATGGAAAGCGTGGAAATTAAGTTTGCTGTGGACATGCACTTTTAGTCTGGCGGCCTTACTTCCTGTGTGCACAGGAAGTCTGTCTGTGCATTCCCTCGTTCCCAAAGTCCCTTTGCTTCAGGAAACAAACAACAACCTCCGAGTTATCAATCTACACTTGATCTGATTGTAAAGATCTACAAAGAATATATTTACAACATTTTCGTATAGGTGTTCCACTGAAACAGGTTTCCTTCCGACACAGCAGTGTGTCGACAGGTCTGGCTATACGTGAGACGACACGTCACTTAAATCACCTTTCTTCCCCATTCTGACGCTTGGTTTCAACCTCAGCAGATCGTCTACATGCACTGAGTTGCTGCCACGTGATTGGCTGATTAGATGTTCATGTTAACGAGCAGTTCAACAGATGTACCTAATAAAGTGGTGGGTGAGTTTAGTTTAATTAATTGGAGTGTTACTTATCAAATCAGATGGAAACATGTAGGATGTCCTTCAATATGGCAACATATCCATGCAAACATACAGTGATGCTCAGAGTGGATAAAAACATCCAATGTTGTGCACCTGCTTTTCATTTTTAACACAGAACGGTCTATTTTTTATGCATGCACTAATGTGTGGTGATAAAATGCAATATATGCCATCGTCAATCATTGCGAATCGTAAAATGCTCCATTCTGCCCCCATTGGAGCTGTAATGGCATCATTATTCTGGATGCATCCTTTGTGGAGAAGCAGTGGAGGACACGAAACAATAATGTAGTACTACAGGTGCAGTGGCTTCTCTCAGGGGAGGCTCATGACTGATGCATCGCTCTGATCATTGTACAACTGTGAAAATACTTAAACAGCCTCGAGCTTTTTTAAATAGTAAAAGAAA
>JAOVVB010012136.1:12500-16678 GCA_028570985.1 Heterobranchus longifilis | reverse complement strand
TGGAAATTTTTAGTTTAGGTACCTTGAAAGTGTTTGAGTTTTACTCTTAAAAAAACCCTGCATATAGATAAAGCAGAACCTACTATATAATAAAACTACTATTGACACCATTTCTGCTCAAGAGAACAATATTTGAATAAAATCCACAATTAATGGTTTGATTAACTCCATGTATTGGATACAACATCTTGTTTCAACTCTTACATAAGCTTATAAAATCATTCTAATCATGTGGCATAAGGCTGGTTTACAATCATGTGATTTTATTATAATGCTTTGGGATGTAATTTAATGTGAAACTGAATCTCTCACTTGTTCTTCCTGAACACTCTAACACACAAACGGCCCGTTGTCCCGCCTGCAGGTGCGTGTTCGAGAGCTGGCGCTGTGACGGCCAGGTGGACTGTAAGGACGGAACGGACGAGCTCAACTGCACCGTCATCCTGCCCCGCAAGGTCATCACCGCGGCAACGGTGGGCAGCCTGGTCTGCGGGCTTCTGCTGGTCATCGCCATGGGCTGCACCTGTAAACTGTACTCGCTCAGGACCAGGGAGTACAGGTAACTCTTTTCACTACCACTTCTACTGCATCCTCTGTGTTTTTTTTAATTTAAATTCTGTAACCAAAGCATGTTTGCTCTCCAAGACACTAGCTTTTGGAATATATTTTGATGCAGCACAGTAGTAGTAGTGGTGCTAATAATGTGAGATGGTGAGTCACAAGTTTGTTTTCCGTGCTGCCAGTACAACCAGACAGCACCGCTCTAACACATAGCAGAATGTCTCATAACACGGCCGGTACGCTCCATACTCCTCCACTCTTAATGATAAGAGAAGCAACAACTACCAGGTGGTTGTTGGAAACGTTTGCCTCAGCCAGAGTCAGTCATCGAAAGTGCTTGAATTTATATATTTTGTGCAAGAATAGAAATTGAAGTTCTTTTGATTTTTTTTTTTTTTTTTGACATAACGTTAGTAAATCGTTCTGCTGTCTGCATGTGTGTCCCATACAACTAAACTGCGTTCTCAGTTATGTTTCTAGGAGAAACATATTATAGTTTGTTTTTGAAGTATTAGCCTACATAAACGTCTTCTAATCAAAAGTCTGCAGAAGTCCGTGCGGGGAGGAGGTCGTGGTGGATGGACGGGTCAGAAAAACACTGATTTTCACTCAGGAGACTGCGGTTCATGTCCCGTGTGAAACCAAAAATCACAAAAATATCACTTTTTATTTCTTAGATGGGTATGTGATTTTTAGAAGAAAAAAAAATCATTATACTTGACACATGGCATACATATACTGGCCATTAATATATAAATATGAGTACAATTAAATAAAAATGTTAGATTAAATAAATAAATAAAATTAATAAATATGAATAAAATAAATTAAAATAGGATGAGGTTTTAAAGCATGGAGGATAAAATGAAGGCTGTGTGAAAGGTTTTAGTTTAGTTTTTTAGTTTTTTTTCTGAAGGGATTTAGACTGGAAGTCTGTTGTCTGATCCGCTCTGTGGAGGAGGAGGTGGCAGTAATGCACCAATAAGTTACCCACTGTAAAAGACTCATTCTAACGGCAGGCGTAAAGACACTTAGAGCTGTCCTCTTGTGATCGGATCACCCAGGACGCACGTTAATGCCAGCTCTGGACAGGGCCTAAATGTGTCTGTTTTCTGGCAGCTTGTTTGCACCAATCAGCCGGCAGGAAGCGGAGCTGATCCAGCAGCAGGCTCCTCCCTCCTACGGTCAGCTGATTGCACAGGGCATCATCCCCCCAGTGGAGGACTTCCCCACAGAAAACCCCAACGAGGTGAGAGAAAAGAGCTCCACAACAACTAGAAACTGCCTGCAGGGACACACAATGTTGAAGTATTTTTACCTATCTCATCTGATAATCAATAAGTCCATGGTCATTTCAGCTAGAGCTGGGTGATATGGTCAAAATCTTACAATCTGATAATGGTCATATCGCCCAGCTCTATTTTCAGCTGATACTTTTAGAGCTCCTGGTCCGGAGCAACCTGTCGAACGCTACAGCTTGCAACCATTTGGGCATGTTTTTTTTTTGCATTGGCTCTTAGTTTCATTTACATATTTTTAAGAAATTATTTACATATTTTTAAGAAATTATTTCTTGATACTGATACCATCTTAAACCTCAGTTTCTAAGCCTGACACAGGACCATGACAAATAATTTTAAGTGCTTTAAAGGAGACATATTATGCTAATTTTCAGGGTTATACATGTATTTTGGGTTTCTATTAGAACATGTCTACATGCTTTAACGTTCAAAAACACTTTATTTTTCTCATACTGCCCATGGCTGCTGCACCTTTATGCACCCTCTGTCTGAAACACTGTCTTTAAGACCCCCCTCCTGAAAAAGCCCACTCTGTTCTGATTGGTCAGCATTTCCGGGTCGGCTCTTGCTGTCCGTCATTGCAGCCGAGGGGCTGACGAATGGAGTATAGCGGCACTTTCTACTGTAAAAAAAATCACCAATAAAGGCTTCTAAACCAAAAACTACACAACGGGATATGTGCTAGTAGGCATGTGATCTGAAAAATTGGGGAGAAATTAACATCTGCAACAAAATGTATGGCTTTCTCTGGCGTTAGCATGTAGCTATATAGCAGTGGAATGACTGTATACTGAAGGAGCAGCACTTTCTACCGTGAAAAATCACCAATAAAGGCTTCTAAAGCAAAAACTACACAACCGGACAACCGAACGTGATCTAAAATAGCGGAGAAATTAACATAATCTGCAACCAAGATTACAGGTTTCCCTGAATATTGCATGTAGCTAACGCTACGTAGCAGTATAGAAGCTAATGTAAACACTGCAGTAATGTGTCTTGAGCAGATGACCATATATAGAAACGTTGACGTACGCTCGAGTCGAGTAGAAAAAACTGTTGGAAATGATGTGTTCAGAACAGTCTGAAATAAATACATACGTTTACCTCATTATTTGAAGCTGTGGCCATGTTTAATGTGAACATCCATCATTGTAACGTTATGTATATGACAGAAAATAAGGAACAGCATAATGGGTCGTGTGTTTCACTGTATCAGCCTCATTAATCCCCAGCAGGCTGTGGGCAGAAGTAGGAAGAGTGTTAAGATAGAGCTAATGTGCTGTTACCATGCAGGTTCACGCTAAGGTGCTTTATTATTAGTTGGTGAGGACAGCTGAGGTAGTGGAGGCGGAGGGATTATGTGGAGAAAACAAAGCTCGCTCTGTTTGATGGGATTTGGCCAAGCTACCGACTCGTTCCCTAAACTTGGATCGAAGTGAATACTACGTTTGGTATTTCAAATGCTTCATGCTTGTTGAAGGTCTTTTTAAAAGTATAATATGTAACATTTCTGCATTAAAATGTCTAAAAACCACTACACCTATGTTATATATTTTGTTGGGTTGTGTACTTGCGTTATCCCAAATATTTCCAACAATGTTCAAATCCAGAGAAATCTGTCATTTTACATAAGACATTCCCTTTATGCGTCAGGGTACACAAAGGGGTCAAAAAAGGGTCATAAACTGACTTTGGATCCAGTTTTAATCCGCTTTTAGATCTTGGTCACTTTAAACTATATATTTTAACTGGATGGAAGCTGGATCTTAAGTTTTTAGAGAAACAAGTGGAGTAAACGTTAGCAGCAGCTCTCTTTACACCTCTGGCAAAATGCTGAAGATCATCAGAGAAACAGATTTTTAACGTGAAACTGCTTTATTCAGTGTTTTTAGCATTTATAATCCTGTTATCCATTTGTTTTGGAGAGGAGACGTCTGTGAATAATTCGGCTCCCAGTAAAAACGATAAACACTGAAGTAATCCTAACCGGGAGAAAGCAGTTATTGACAGCAACAACAGCATTGCTCCGTCCTTTAACTGATTTTCCCTCCATTTCTTCTCCTCCTCCTTGTCAGACGTCGTCTCTTTCTCTGAGGGGAATTCTCCAGCTCCTCCGCCAGGACGCCGCCAACTCCCCGCACCGCAGACGCCGGCCCCGATTCGTCCGCCGGGCCGTCCGCCGCATGAGGAGGTGGGGCCTAATCCCCAGACCTCCCTCCAGGCCGAGTCAGACGTCGAGCTCCGGCCCGCAGCAGCAGTCGGACGCCGCTCCCTCCGGACAGGAACCGGCTCACTCGGCTCCCACCAGCTCCTCGT
>JAOVVB010012136.1:0-10000 GCA_028570985.1 Heterobranchus longifilis | reverse complement strand
GAGCGCAGAGAAAATGAAGCTGGCTGTCGTTGAGCAATGACACTACATGGATGGACTGAGGTAATTATAATGAACACTTTTTGATTTAATTGATTAATCCTGCAGGGAAGTGACTGTTGGAGGTGAAATCTGCTCTATATTAACACATGGTTACCACAGGTCCTTGAAAGTTTGTGAATTTAAGGGGGGGGGAAATCAAGGCCTTGAAAGATTTTGAAAATAGACATAAATAGACCTACTTGTTGTAATAGTATTGATCTGTGTCTCAAACTGTGTTGGGCCTGGAAAGTCCTTGAATTTGATGTTTAAGAAGAAAACCCTGGACATGGTTCCCACAGGTCCTTAAAATCCTTGAAAGTTTGTAAATTTGAGGGGGAGGAAATGGCCTTGAAAGTTTTTGAAAATAGACATGAATAGACATGGGTCATTGAAAGTGCTTGAATTTATATATTTTGTGCAAGAATAGAAATTGAAGTTCTTTTTTATTTTATTATTATTTTTTAATTATTTACCTTGATCTGTGTCTCAAACAATGCTGTGTTGGGTCCTTGAATTTGAGGGAAGTGGATCTGGCAAGTCCTTGAAAAGTCCTTGAATTTGATGTTTAGGGAGGTGTGGGATCCCTGGACATGTTCCCACAGGTCCTTGAAATCCTTGAAATTTTGTGAATTTGTGGGAAATAAATCAAGGCTTTGAAAGTTTTTGAAAATAGACATAAATAGATTTGGGTCATTGAAAGTGCTTGAATTTATACATGGTGTGCAATAATTTTTTTTTACTTGCAACTAATTAACCTTGATCTGTGTCTATGGTCTCAAACAATGTGTCCTTGAATTTTAGGGAATTGGGTCTGGAAAGTCCTTGAAAAGTCCTTGAATTTGATGTTCAAGAAGGTGTGGGAACCCTGAATAAAAAGGGAATCAGGAACATTATATTTTGCATCTCAGTATGATATAAATAATTCACTGTGATGTGTTTGTCATTTGTAAGCAGCACCCCATCATTGTATCTTTATTTAGGAGTCCCTGCTTTAGACTGTTAGACATTAGTTTAAGTGTCACTGTCACGTAGATTAGTTTGATCCACAACAGAAAACCTGTATTGCTTTGAATGAATGTATTCTACAGTTAAGCTCCTCATCCTCGCTGTGACCCTGAAATAGGTCACAGCAGCTGTAATTATGGTTTTACCTCCGTCCCAGAGACTCTGGGTGGGGATGTTGGTGGTAGTGGTGGTGGTGGCGGAGCTCCCAGGAGCCCTGCAGAAGTGCATCTTTGACGATGTTCAGGCCCGGGCCGGGGTGGTCCGAGCTGCACCCGTGCACCCAGACGGCCCACCCAACGAGCCCGCACTCAGAGAGCACCCGCTGTCCTCTGGGCAACAAACTCATCGTCCAGGACGGAGGGCGTCGCCTCTCCGTGGCCTGTCAGTGACACAGAGGAGAAGCCTGACAAAGATAGCCCCGCCCACTCCCGCCTCTCTGCAGCCAATCAGGATCCAGACCTGGATTCAAAGGGAGAGCAACAACCAATCAGAGGAAGAGAGGCTGCAGGCAGCGGTGGAGGAGGCTGTGAGGACAGTGTCTTCTTTACTGTCAGGTGACAAACAGACCACACACACACACACTCACACACTCACACACACTCTAACATGTACTATCATGGACTGTTGACCTTTTAATAGTGAACAGAGTTCTGGGTCCGCTGCTGCTCAGTAGAGACATCAACAAATACTGCAAGTTTCTCTGGAGGAATTCAAGTTCTGCCAACTACAACAGGTGTGTGTACACCACTTTTCATATTGTGTGACTCAAGCATGACCATCTACAATCAAAAATCTTACATCTCTATACAATCAGGCAGTGAAAATAATGGACAAAAAGCCTCACATACTGTCAGATACTAAAAGCTACCAACTAATTCCACATATAAAATATTTACATAACAAAGGTTACATGCTGGCTAAAAGCAATCCAGAGCTGCACCCATTTTAGCTAATTGTACTGTAAATTAGGTGTTATATCTATTGTTGTATTGAGGTATGTGTATTGCGAAATATGTTTTTTTTAAACTGTATTTCCATATTTGTAGTTTATTGTGGTTTTATGATACTGACTATGTTTGAATCCCAACTAGGGACAAGAGTTGAAAATTAGCAATAGCTATAATAGCTATTGCTAATGCTAATAGCTAACACATCCGTTTTTTATACTCTGTGTTGGAACTATGCTAAATTACATTATCCCTGTCAAATAACATCAATTCAATTCTGTGTGTGCATTAGGCCAGATGTGGACAACTTTCTCAAATTATGGAGAAGTATGTAAACTTCACTTCAAGTTAGAACATGAGAATCACCAGAATCAATGTAAAATATCAGCACTAGAATATTTCCTAAAAAACATTTATAATGTATAGAAGGTTTGTATTTATATATACATTTCCCCTTTCACTGGACACTATTAAATAAAGGAGAGGTGTTGTGAAAATGAATTTAAAAAGCTCCAGTTGTTCTTCCTGCAGGTGTGGTCGAGCCAACAACAACTACAGATCTGAGACCTGTCTGGATGTGACGGTAAGTATCCGTCTGAATGACAGGAGTGTATTCCTGAGGTAAACATCGACAGCATGTACCTGTACACATACTGTACTGTACAACTTAAAGACCCATCCAGTGAAAATCTCGTTTTTAACCATGTTAACATTTATATATGGTGTTTTTGATTTGCTACTCGACATATGAGTGAAATGTGCAGTCAACACCATGGCAGAGAATTTCCGTGTGCCAACAACGGTTTCTAAATTCTAAATTTCACATATGTGGAATTTGTCTTGATGTAATTGTACATAATAAACAGACAGAAAATAGAAGATAAGAGCAAACACCCAGGTTTTCATATATCACAACAAATCTAAGGAACCAATGAAGTCAACTTGTGGCTGGGGCTTTTGATAGCGTAACTATGGCAACGGTGGTGGGCGGGGCTTGAGGCCAGATCCAGAGTTTCTCAATGAGGGAGAAGAGTAGATGTGCGTCCAGTCCCTTTTCAGTTTTTTTTTTTCTTTTGTGGGAAGACCATGTTAAAGAAAATATTAATCACAGACTATTTTTACATAATTTCAACCGAGGACTTTGAAATCCCGTACCAAATATGTCGAGCATTGTTTACCGTTCCTGTTTTCAACAGATCCCAGATGATCATCTGGCAGGATGTGATATTTACGCGGAGGCCGATTCACCTCGCAGGACTGCGCTCCGTCCTGACGGTGCTGGACTCCCCGACACAGACTTCCTGCTCTACCTCCACCTGCAGGCCACGGACAAGTGCAGAGCAGAGGTCAACACCCATCACACGCATCGAAACATATCTGAGAAGTGCTTTAAAGTAAATAGTTAAAGGTGCAAAAGTAGTTATATAGCACTTCAAAAAAGAAATAATAAAGAATATAACAGAGAAACAAACCAAAAAAGGCAAAGTAATACGATAACAACTGACTGGCTTTACTGTGTTATAAGCTTTTTATTTTTTTTTATTTTTTTTTATTTTTTATTTTTATTTATAGTTTTTCATTTTTTTTCAGGACATACAGGATGGAACAGAAACGGAACAGAAAACAAAAAAAAAGAAATAAAGAGCTGCCATACAGTTTACAATGTTTGTGTTATAAGCTTTTAAAATAATAATAATGATAATAATGCATTGTCTTTATTTTCTTCACATCTTAAACACCCACTGCGTGCGTGCATCTGTCTTAACATGTTGCTTACAAAACAGCAGCAACAGAAAAACATAAAAGGCATCACTGTCTGTACATTGGACACAATTCCCAACATCAGATTATCACAACAGCAAATGTTTCGACTTTCATTCAGTGATGATAGATTTAAAATTAATAAAACATATTTTATATATTAACCATATAAAGCCTGACCCACCCGATATCAGCCAGAATTTTTACTTTTAATTGAAGTATTTATTGGACCTTTTTAGCCTAATGTAAAAAAAATGTTATGCTTAGAAACAAAGGAATACATTTTTCATTGCACGGGAACCTTTTTACCACTTTTTTTTATTTCACATTGTAGTCGGCAAAAAAACACTTTCTTTCCTTGTCCACACAAAAACTAATTTTGCACTCAGACGGTCTGTGGATCATAGTTTATGATAGCCGAGACATTTTAGTGA
Source organism: Heterobranchus longifilis (assembly GCA_028570985.1). Classification (NCBI taxonomy): domain Eukaryota; kingdom Metazoa; phylum Chordata; class Actinopteri; order Siluriformes; family Clariidae; genus Heterobranchus; species Heterobranchus longifilis. The sequence continues at coordinate 5,814 of JAOVVB010012136.1, read as the reverse complement.
AAATCAATGAGAAAAAGAAAATTACTGACAGGTGAGCCACTGCAACATTCAACAAATGTGTCTGTATAGTAGGGTGCATATAAATGTATACAAATCTCTCAATTTCCTCTCTGTATGTATCTAAATCTGTTTAAATAAAGAGAACATTGTTTTGAATTGTTGTAGGCATAATGCATATTGCATTATAAAATGCAATCAATGATTATTGAGGGATTTACAGATAAATTACCGTAAATAGCTGCAGTATCACATTTGATACATCCATTTTCAACACAGTTTTACTATAAAATGAGTTACAAAATATGAAGCATTTATAAGTTGCTTCAATCCAGTAAATATTCATATTGAAATATTAGTAACAACAGGCTGTAAATGATATTCTTAATGTAACTTCTTCCAAATTGGCAAAGATCTCTGCAGAAAATCTGCAGGCCTGTGATTGTGACATTAACTGGCTGCAGTGCATTAATAATCCACCAGGAGGCAGGTAACATGTATCTGACAATACAACAAGTTTTTCAGGAAAGTATTGATCATGTGGATGACAGAGGTCTCAGGAAGTCGTCTTATCAAATATGATGCAAATGTAGTGTTAGGATGAGCAGTATTTGCAGCTGTCTTTCACTAACTGATATATAACTAACTGATGTCTGTCCTCCTCTCAGCCTGATGTGTTGGCGTACGCTGTCCACTGTCAGACGGACAGTAACGGACGACCTGTAGCCGGGGCGGCGGTCATCTGCAGGGACAGACTGACAGGAGCCACATACAGCCACCGGGCTACTGTACAGGTACGATTAACAATAATATTCATACTTTTTCATTGTGTGTTGATGTGTTGAACTGTGTGCGCTCCTCTGTCCTCCAGACTGTGATCCATGAGCTGTTTCATGCACTCGGGTTCTCTAAAGATCTCTTCCACACCTGGACAGACTGTTCCTCCACTTCTCAAGGTTTTTAAACACTTTTTGATACTTTATGTCAGTATCAAACTTTAAAGGCAGACAGATTCACATTTTGGTCGAAATATGCATGTTTTGGCGTCAAAATGCTACTTTTCCCTACAAGCCCTAATGTGTTTTTCTTTCAGTGGGTGCTGGCTGTTCTCCTCGAGGCAAAGTCACTCACTCTGATGGATCGGGCCGGATGAGGATTTACACCCCGTCCGTCATCTCGGCCCTGCAGAGGCACCTGGCCTCCGCCGACCCTGAGCTAGGGGGGCCGCTAGAGAACCTGGTACTGAGCAGCTCCAGCTTGACCCCTTTTTCAGATTCATCACGTGCTCTCTTCACGTGTTTTACATGTTTTACATGTCGTTTTCTTCAGGGTGTGCCTCCAGGCAGAGCGTCCTCTCACTGGGAGTCGCGGGTGCTGCAGGGCTCCATCATGGCGGCGGCGCTGGGGGACTCGACCACAGTCCGGATCGACCCGGTCACCTTGGCTGCGTTACAGGATACGGGCTGGTACACTGTGGACCTGAGCCGGGCACAGAGTCTAGTCTGGGGAGACGGTAAGGGAAGATATTAAAAATATTAAATGCAATCAGTGGCGGATTCAGGCTGTCTGAGGGGCCGGGGCAAAAAAAATAAAAAGGGCACCAGCTGCATGAAGTGGGGCCCCAGCAGAACGTTTTCTAACATGTAGGGCCGCTAACATGGCACTGCATCTCATTTTCTTTATCATGCTTACTTATTTACTAATTTTCTTTTTTATTATTATTCTATTAGGCACTATAACTGTTTTGTAATTGTTTTTATTTTGTATACTTGTACATATTTTTATATATTTTTATTCTTTATGTATTTTGCTGTCACTGTCACTTGAGCAGTTCTGGAACAACAATTTCCTTCGGGATTAATAAAGTTGTATCTTATTTTCTCCATTTTAAGGGCACTCTAAAGAGCATTTTATCATGTTTTCTCCATTTAAAAACACCCTAAAGGGCACATTTGTAGCGCTTTTTTTTTTTTTTTTCAAACACAGAGCCACTAAGGGTGCGGTCGCCCCCCCCAGTGAATGTAATCATATCTGCATGATCATTATCATAAAACAAAGAAGAATACAGCAAAGTAGACACACAACAGCTACAGTTGTGATTGATTTGAAATCAGCCTGATCAGATGAATGTGTTTTTTTAAGGTGGAGGAGCCGTGTTTGGATCTCTGTCATCCTGTCAGAACAAGAACTCATCCTTTTTCTGCACCGGCAGGTAGATCTATAATCATATATTCTACGCAACAGCTTATGTTTTCTAAGTGGAATGTGGGTCACTTTTCTTTTTAATCCTACATTTCCAGCAGTCATGTCACGTTTGCATTATTCCTTCTTGTCAGTGGATTTGGGTGTCATCATCTTCACCTCCACAAGGGGGAGTGTCAGACTGACGAACTCCTGGAGGGCTGCCGAGTGTATAAACCCCTCAAGAATCGAGTAAGTTTTATTTATTCTCCTGTGATTTTCTTAAATTATCTTTATCAAACAATATCCTTCAGATTATTGAATAAAGGGATTTTTTTTAAAAATCATTTTGCATTGCCAGGTTCATTCCTGTCAGTTTTTACAGAGGGAATCTCCTTTTATCACTCCATAAATCAGAAAATACTGTCAACAACCATTAAAAATAAATACATTGTTGCCATGTTTTTAGGAATAAAAAATATAAATTAGGCTATGAATGATATATGACCTCTGTAAAAACCTTCAGAATATAGATAGGAATGAAACTGGAAAGTATGAGGGGAAAAAAACTCATTTTCAGATGAAAGACATTTTGCAAGACACTACAGGTGAATAGAGTAAAACATTTTAACTAATAGATATCACCATGAAACTTCCCCAGTTGATTACTTACATCAGGACATTCTTTTTTTTGTATTACAAGTTTTCTGAAATGTTATGTTTATTTCTGCAAATTAGGCATTATCTAATGCTATTTGTTTGTGAATTTAGGAGAAATCTACAGACACAAATAGACAAAGTGTAGCAAAATGAACACCTAAATGTGTATTATGGATGTTTTCTTTCCACTAGTCTGAAAGAAGACATGTTATAGAAGCACAGCCCAAAATCTCACAATTGACCTTAATCTCTAAATGTGTAAAATGATATACATTCCTCACATCCTTGCTCTGGACTTTTCAGTTTTCTACTTCTGTAAAACAGGAATATGGGATCAGCACAATTTTTTGATGCTTTCACTTGCAGTCTGTGACATTTTATTTCCATTGCAGCATCACATCTTCACTCTTTGTTTTTTTTCCTCCCCTTGTTCTTCAGAGTGAATGTTGGAAAGAAGAAGGTGGCAGGACGTCTGCTGAAGAGGAGAGCGGGGAGGTCTTTGGTTTTCACAGCCGTTGCTTCTTCTCCAGCCTCATCAGACACGTGTGTGAGCATGTATGTGAATAATGTCACCTGTGAACGGCTCCATTTGTTTCACATGTATTTCTTGTCTCTTTTAGAGTCAGACTGTGTTATCCAGCCTCTCTGTGGAAGGACGATGTTACAGACACAGGTGTACTGGACCAAACGGGTACCAGATCCAGGTCTCTGGCTCTGACTGGGTGGACTGTCCAGCAGGGGGCACCACTCAGGTAACATGACACAACCCTCTATGTCACTACAGTATCAATCAATAGAGCTGTTGAGAGATACTGTTCATACAAACCAAGAAAAACACACAATTAAACAACCTTAACTGTAGAGAGAGAGAGAGAGAGAGAGAGAGAGAGAGATAGAGAGAGAGATACATAGATAGAGAGAGAGATATAGATAGAGAGAGAGAGAGAGAGAGAGAGAGAGAGAGAGATAGATAGAGAGAGAGAGAGAGAGAGAGAGAGAGACAGAGAGAGGACAGAGGAGAGAGGGGGGACACTGCAAGAGAGGGAAGGCAGGGAGAGCATGATGTGAAAAGAGAGGCAGAGAAGAGAGAGAGAGAGATAAGAGTGAATGAAGGGGGGGTGCAAGCAAAAAACAGAGAGCGACAGAGTGGGAGAGATGGAGGTTGTTGTGTATCCCCTGCAGCTGATCTATGTTTACTGTTGTTGTCTCCTCTCCTTTCTCTATCTGGATCATCAACAACATCAACTGCTAAAATAAGGCTGCCCTCCCTTTCCTGTGCTAAGACAAACATACACATGGGCACACATGGAAAGACACTAAAAATCTGGCACACTCATCCTTATCATCCTTATCAAAAGTCTATGTTTATCACTTTCTCCCTTCTTTTCACCTTCCCTTTCGCCTCTCTTGGTTGTCCTGGCAACCCCCAGATCATCTTTCATTCAGTATCATATCCAGTGGAGGTGCAAGGAGGAGGAGGAGGAGGAGGAGGAGCAGAGAGGAAAGGAGACATACAGTACGGCTGAAGAAGGGAGGAAAAAACTGCAAATAACTTGCAAATATCAACTTGCAAAACACATTTGAAAGACTGCGACATAAAGATTTTTTGTAGTTTTTTGAGCATTCTTTTTTTAATGGTGTTTTTTGTGTTCAGTTCAATGTTCAATAAAATAATGTTTGAAACTAGGGCTGGGCGATATGGCCAAAATCTTCTATCCCGATATCAGAATCAGAATCAGAATCAGAATTTGTTTCATTGCCAAGTATACAAGGAATTTGTTTTGGTGCAACGGTACATACGCAAGAACACAAACAACACAGAAGTATATATAAACGGATAAATAAGAATAAAAACAGATAAATTGAGAGATTTGACTGAACAATATCCACCGTGCCTAAGGCAACACTTTTATTTAAAAATCCTATAATAAAAGCATGTCCACATATTTTAATGTAATCTCATGAGATTATATTTGTTTAATGTTATTACTGTAGGCCTATTTGTTGTAAAAATGGAAAATGTCAGGCAGTTTGATCTCCCTCCTTCCTCTGCTCTCTGTGCTGCTTCTTCCTCAGGTGTTTTCACTTGTTGCCTCGTTACACTTGTTTCACTGCCAGTCACCTCTCTGTGCTTGACCACATTGTTTTCCGTTTGTAGCAACCCACTGTGGAATTCAACCAAAATTCCCCTGCTCCTGTTCAGTTTAAGTTTTGGTGTGGTCAATAGCAACACCAGTGCAAAACGTGACAACTGGTGGAAGGAAAGAGTTGTAAACGGGCAGAGAGAACGAGGAGTTGAGGACAGTTGAGACAGTATCCATCCAAATTTCTTCTTCCAACTTTGCCGTCGTCCATCATGGCCGCCGGACAGACGGTCATGTTCCTGGCGGCAGTGGTCTTCTCCCTGCCGGGCCTCATTCACGGCTTCCAGCCGCTCTTCTCATTTGATGGGAATTCCACCACGCACCGTGACATCACACAAAGGGCGGTCCTCAGAAAGACCGCTGAGGTCTGCAGAGACATCGCTGCCTCTGAGGGACGGGACTTCAGCCTGACTGTGAGTTGGAAAGCCACGACGAAAACAGAGATACTGTGGTGCATTCAAATAGCTAGATTCTATATTATATGTTCTATGAATTTTAGAATAAATAAGTAATTAAAAAAAAAGAAAGAATTATAAGCATTTTCATTTATTTTAACATGTATTTGTTCATTTATTTTTGTATTTATTTTTACATTTATAAAAATATCAAAATAAATGAATATATATATATATATATATATGAACATATAAATAAATACAAAATGTATTTTATTTATTCCTCTTTATATTTCACATTTATGTCATTATTTTTATGGCAGTCCTATGATGCCAATAATTTTACTTATTTTTTGCATATACTGTATATTACTCTATTTTTTCTGGAAGATTTTATATAATGTAATTTATTTATTTTTATATTTTATATACTTTAC